>JAMYXO010005508.1:0-15322 GCA_033310375.1 Conus canariensis
AAAATCACCAGTGCCAAGTTTTTTTTTCACTGTGCGTTGGTGGTGGTATATGTGTTGTGTGTTTTTGGGTGTTGTGTGTGTGGGTGTGTGTGTGTGTGGAATTTAAAAAAAAATTGTGTAACATGAAAGTTTTTTTAAAGCCTTATCTACATGTTTGAAAAAATTTTTGTATTCCCCTGCCTGTTTTTACCGGGTTTTTTATTTGGGGGAGTTGGTTCATGTCTGCCCCCAATTGTACTTGCTTTCAGCTGCTGCTTTTTTTTTTTTCTTCGCAAAGGATTACGACACTGATGGGAGAAAGGAATTTAAAAAAAAAAAAACGGCCACACAGTGACAGTGAATTTTTGTACAGTATTTATTTTAAAACAAAAGGAGCGCAAAAGCCTTTGGGGGATTCAGAAATAAAGTAGAATGTTTGCAGGCTGTGCTGATAAAAAAACAGGAAAAGGGAATGTTTTATAGGTGTAACCATTGTTTCATGTGCGTTCAGCACATAAACCGCTGCAAAGAAATCCTTATAAATTGCAAAAAAAAAAAGATGAGGGCTGTAACAGTGTGAATGAAATACACGGGTTGTAGGTCAAAATGATCCGTTGGGTTTTAAATAAATTTTTTTTCATTACCCCTTCAAATTGTTCTCATTGGAATTTAAAAGCAAATAGTTTTTTTCTTGTCAGTTTGAGCCTATTTAATTTTGTCAGTGTGATGTAGTTTTAATGTTTCATTTTGAGCATATATTCTCCCGTATTTCACCTGTTTTTTCAGCATATGATTCCATCCCATACGAGCAAAGGTCAGTGCATGGGTTTAAATGAGGCAGAGTTTAAACCTGTGAGTTTGAGTGGTTGATTTGTAGGCAAGTCCAGGCCTTTTCATACTATGACCCAGCGGGAAGAAACCTGCCCCCGTGCACAAATCTTCAGTTTGGCGTCCCCGTGACTCTCCACAGAGGAAGGGAAAAGGAAGAAGAAGGAAAGCCCCTTTGGGATTTCTGTCACCTTTTTAAGCTAAATGTTTTCTGTTTTCCAAAACACAACCCAAATTTTTCTCGCCAACAAAAAACAAAAAAAAGATGATGAATGTTATTGACAATGGAGGTTTTTTTGTCTGTAGTGCCATAGTACATTGAGTCCCCCACTGGGAAAAGGGGGGAATGTTTTTTTGGGGTGTTGTTGACGAATATTACAGCTTGAAAAGGGGAACTGTTTTCTGGGCTTTGTTGACTGAACATTACCTCGGTGGTGATCTACATAGGCGGGCATTGGCGTTTGATTGAGCTTACCTTTCTACAGGTGATGATCTCTATAGCGTGGGGCGGGTGTTTGCCCGGGCTGTACTTTTTAAATGTTGATTACAAATGCTTCTTTGGGGCTTTTGGACGGAGCTGCCCCTTTGTATTGTGGGGTGATGGAATCCCCATTCCCTTGGTGAATGAGGGGTTGGGGGGCATAACCCAAATGATCCCACCCCTGTATGAAATATGATGGGAAGGGGTTGTTTGTCATCCAGTGGATCCAAAGCCCCCTTATAGATATAATGATGTCTTTGGAAGATGTTTTTTCATCTAAAGGGTTTTATTTAAAGGCTCTGTTTGTGCATGACGAGGGGGAGAACATTTTTTTTTAGTGGGAAAAAAATCCCCGTAAATGATGAGGGAAGAAAGGTGGCTGTCATCCAGATAGAATTCACAGACCCTGATTTTTGAAAGTTGTGGGGAAAGTTGATTTTCCAGTCAGGTGGATAGTAACCCTTTGGGAATGGGGCGCGGATGGGGGTTGACTGACAAACCAGAGATGGTTGTTGAAATCTAATTGTGCTGTTTTGGAAATAGATGCTTTTAAAAAATAATTCTTTGCATAGCATGAAAAGGCTTTTCTTGTATCATTTGCAAAGTGGCTGTAGTTCTTTGAATACTTTTCAGTACAGAGACAAGAGGGGGCGGGATAGCACACTTTTTTTTTAGAATTGGAAAATTTTCCTTTATTTCTCCAAATTGTGTTTGGAAAAGGCATCAGGCTGAAAAGTCTTAAAATTGTCATATCATGGAAAAAAGCCATTCTTTTCATTTTAGTGCAGGCTGCCCCAAAATGGCTTGCCAGTCTGAAAGCAACAGTTTTTAAATTTCATCAGACCACCTATGTATGGAATCGGCTATTTTTTTACACACAAACCGGGCCATGACTCCAGGTGGAGCCACCACCACGAGTGTCACCACAGTGGGCGGTGCCTAGAGCGGTAAACGACTGAAGAGGGAAAAGTAAAGTTTTCTTCACTGTTCATGTTCAGAACAGACTTCTGCGCAATAGTTTTTTTAAAAATTTACAGTGAAAGTTACAAAGTTACTTTTTTTTTTTGCGTGTTCGACTGTTTTAAATTTTTTGATAATTCTTAAAAATGCTGAAAGTGATGGATTTCTTTTAAATGGTGGTTTACACCCTCGTGTAGAGAGCATTGTTTTTAAATTGCTGTTCTTTTCACAAATGCCCAAGTCTTTGGGATATATAACACCGGGCATTTGCAAACAAATTGAGGGGGGGTAGTGGTAAATCTACAGGATTACAATACAAAACTCTGAATCTTGGGCCAGGCTCCCCCATGGGGCGGAATAGCTCACTGGTAGAGCTCTAGATTTGGATTACTTTTTCCCCCAGCTCCTAAAGGCTGTTCAGTACGGGGGAATCTTTCCTTAAAATTTTAAAATTGGTTTGACCCCTTTTTCCCTCAAAAGCCCTTGAATGAGACTAAAAAACTGGGGTTCTGTGTGGATAGCACGCTGCATCTTCACATACATACAAATATAAAATCCATCCCCAAACTTTTGAAAGAGAAGGCCAGTTTTGGCCTTTGGTATGGTGACATGTTACCTTTGCATGCACTGAAAGAATGAAAATATGAATAAAATTTGATTGATTGTGGAGTAAATGATCGGGGAAAAAAAAGTGAATTTTGCCCCGGGGCAGGCAGTTCTTCATCATCTACCGGTGGGCAAAGTGATTGTATGTAATGAGAGTTGGGATTGTAAATTGTTTGGGATTTAAAAGGGGGCAATTTTGGGTTTTTCTACCAAATACTACAACGACTACTACAATAAATACATAGGGAAACATGAAAATTGACCAGCTTCCAGCACAAAGTGAGGGCGGGAAGTCACTCTTTACTGGTAATTAAATTACAAGGAAATCAGAGTTGAGAGGTGCCCCATGATAAAAACTACATTTTGGTTAATTAGGATTATGGTGAGGGGGTTTACCGTGGGACTTGTGTTTGTGCATGGGGAAATGTTTTTGAAATGTTTTTCAGGGAAATTCCGCAGGACCGGGAAAACACAGCTTTTCCTAACTATATTTGTGGAAATATATGCATTGAAGAGGCTTTAACTCAGGAAAGGGTTTTGGGCTTTCTGCATTTTTGTGCTTTGGGCATCCTTTTACGACTATGGGCCAGGCATGGCTTTGCGCGGTTTGGCTTTGGGATTAGAATACAGACTGAAGGGGGAAGAAGGGAAATGAGAACTGGTGAATCCTTTTGGTGGTGGTGGGGTGTGTGGGGGGTGTATTGTGTGTGTGGGTGTTGTGTTTGATTGGTCTTTTGTTTGATTTTTTTTTCCTTCTCGTCACGGGACTTTCCTCCCCTGCTGACAAAAAAGTCCAGAGAGTATTTTTCTCATTTTTGATTGAACTGACCAAAATTTTTAAACATGGGTGATAGATATAATGTGTACCGCAGTCTCTTTTATACCTTTTTCAGTTTTTGTATTGCTTGAATTTTTATTTATTTATTTATTTGATCTGCTTGTCTTTGGTGCTGAAATCATTATCATCAGGAATAAAAAAGGGGGAAAAAAGAAAAAAGAAAAAAGAGGTGCACACGAAGCAGGGAAGAGAAAAAGAAAAAATGTGTTTTTGATGAAGGGGAAAGTGATGGCCTCCTGCAGACTGATTCTGGAAATGGAGAACTGCCATGCAGATTTCTTCCCCCTGTGGAAACAATGGCACCCCAGCTACTTACAGTTCAGCGCGGAAAAGAAGGGAAAGATTTAAAACAAAATTTTCGCACTTGTGTCACTAAAAGTGTTGAGTATTTAAATTTTCGTGTTTTATAAAATTATAGTTTTTTTCATATGTTCACTAATTACTTCACTTTCTGAAATAGGAACTCTCTTCTTCTCTCTCTCTCTCTCTCTCTCTGTCTCTCTCTCTCTGTTGTCGTCGTCTGCGTCTCTCTCTCTCCTCTCGTCTGTCTTCTCTCTCTCTCGTTTTCCTGGTCTCGTTCCCTTGAGGACAGAGCCGGCCCCTGTGAAACACTGGATGATCATCAAAAAGAAATGGTTTCTCCCCTAATCCAGCTCTTTTTCACTTGACGTTTCCCATCTAACTTTTCCCATTTCAGTTAGATCATGTGGATCTAAAGAAAATGTGGATAAGACATTTTTAAAGACAAGGAAGTAAGTATCCCTCTAGTCGGGGGTTGTTCTTAACCCACGTAAAGTGTAAGCCCCTTATTGTAGTGTCCAGTTGATGGAAGTGTATCGGGAAAAGGGGGGGACGTATTAAAAACTGGTATGACAAGTTGTTTGTGTTTATACATTGAAAATTGCCTTTCAATCCCCGAAATGCATGCACAAACCCACCAGCAAGGTAAAACTTTCTGTGCACTGTTAGCTGTTGGGCAGTTTGGATCCTCTCACAAGGTTGAAGCATTTGCTGTAGTTCATGGCACGACTTGTGGTCAGAATGGAAAGTTGGCAATATTGTCGATGTCAGCGTTTTGATTTATGATGGTGTTTGCTCGTGTTGGTATGGATTGCTGCCAGTGTAGGTATGTTGGCAAAATCTTTGTTACATGATTTAACAATACAGATTTATTGCCAAGCTGACTTTAAAAAAAGTGTGGTGAATTTTTTCTGAGTATGAGGGATGCAGGAATGGATTTTATACATTTTTGCATAGACTAGAAAAGAAAGTGTTAAGAAAGGAATATGAAATAGGATGAAACAGTAAGAATGAAGTTTATATATGCCTCATCTCTGCTGGTTCAGGGGGGGGAAAAAATCATCTTTAAGCACTAGTCTTATTCTGATTTACATGTGAGAAGTGTTATTCATTAATTCACATCCTTTAAAAAAAAGCGCATTGAACATTCAGAACATAAACAGAACATGATATTATAAAAAAAATAAGGGGAAAAGAAAAAAAAGTGTTATTGACACATCATGATACAGAAAAATGTTATTGACACAGCATAATGAGAAATGTTATTGCACAGTTATAATACAAAAATGTTTTTGATACGAAAGTTTTTTTTTTGACACAGTTATGATACAGAAAAGTGTTTTTGACACAGTCGATACAGAAAGTGTTATTGACACAAAATTTTAATACAGAAAGTGTTATTGACAGGGTTTTGTACAGAAATGTTTCTGACACAGGGGCAGAAATGTTATTGAACCAGCCTGATACGAAAGTGTTACTGACACAGTCAGATACAGAAAAATTTTTATTGACAAAAGTTATAATACAGAAAATGTTATTAACAAGTTTTAATACAGAAAGTGTTATTGACACAGCCATGATACAAAAGTGTTACTGACACAGCCAGAAAAAGAAAGTGTTACTGACACAGTTATAAAACAAAAAGTGTTATTGAAAAACACCCGTTTTTTAATTTACAGAAAGTGTTAAAAGAGGACGCAGCCATGATACAAAAGTGTTATTGACACAGTTATAATACAGAAAGTGTTATTGACAAGTTAAATACAGAAAGTGTTTTTGACACAGTCATGATACAGAAAATGTATTGCACAGTTTTGAACAAAAGTGTTTTTTGACACAGTCTCATTTCAACAGTGTTATTGACACAGTCTGAACGAAAGAGTTTCGACACAGTTTTAATACAGAAGTGTTTTTTAAAGTTATATACAGAAAGGGGTTTATTGACCAGCCTGATACAGAAAGTGTTTTAACAAAGGCATAACACCAAAGTGTTATTGACCAGTCATCAAACTAAAGTGTTATTGCACGTCATGAGACGAAAGTGATTGACACAGTTAAATACAGAAAGTTTATTTACACAGTTTAAACAGAAAGTGTTTTTGACAGTTTAATACGAAAGTGTTTTTGACACAGTCAGATACACAAAGGTTATTGACACGTCATGTACAAAAATACATTGACACAGCGATACAAAAGGTTATTTACACGTCATGATACAGAAAAGGGGATTGACCAGCATGATACAGAAAATGTTATTGACACAGTCAAGAAAGAAAGTGTTTTTGACACATCATGATACAGAAAGTGTTATTGACAAACCCCTGATACAGAAGGTTTAACAAGGCAAAAACAAAGTGTTATTTAACAGTCATGGGACAGAAAAATGTTACTGACACAGCATGATACAGAAAGTTAGTGGGACGTCTTGATACAGAAAGTGTTTTTGACCCCTCACATAATACAGAAAATGTTACGACAAGTCAGATACAGAAAGTTAGTGACACTGCCTGATAAAGAAAGTGTTTTTTGCCCAAAACAATAATACAGAAAGTGTTATGACACAGTCATGATACAGAAAAATTATGATATGCCTTTTAAACAGAAAGTGTTATTGAAAAAGTCGTAAAACAGAAAAGTGTTATCACAGCAATGAACAGAAAGTGTTTATTGAGACAGTCGTAATACAGAAAGTGTTATCACACAGCAATGAACAAAAGTTTATTGAGACAGTCGTAATACAGAAAATGTTATCACAGCAGAAAAAATACAGAAAGTACACTGACGCCATGAAACGGAAGTGTCCTGCAGAAAAGTGGTTGAAACACTCAACTTATTTAAAAGAGTTTTTATTGGCACTCACATAATTTGCGTTACTGGAAAACCCATGTGACCTTATCTTTGTGTTTACTGAGGAAGGTTGCGAAGAATTTTTAGCCCGGAGAATTTACGTAGCCACATGCAGCAAAACCTGTTTCATGGACTGGAGGGCAGACAGGACCTCCAAAGACCGGTCCAGCTCCAGCCCCCTGCGACGTTTAAGTTTGGGGGCCACTTTAATGCGCTGCAGGGAAAAAGGGGCAAAAATGCTGACTGCTCCCCAAGTTAGCCAAAGGGAAAGGGGGGTGTTCACAGCATGGAGGAAGGGGCTGTTCAAGCTTGGAGGAAAAGGCAGAAGAAGGGCCTCCTGTTCAGTCAGCGTGTTCCTTCTTTTTTTTAGTGAAAAAGAAGCGGCCTCACCCCACAATGCAAGCATATTTGTCCTGATGGTTTTTTTTTTTTTTTAATCAGGTTTTTCCCCGGGGTTAGGGACAGGGGTTTGGGTAAATTTTGGGGTCAGGGGTCCTCCCTTTGGGTTTTAAAAAGGAAACATGCTCCCAGGCTGTCTTGTTTGGGGCTCCCCAAAACTCTGATACAAAAAAAACCACGGGCCGTTTTTTTTTTCCAAACCAGCCCCCACATGGGATGATTTTTTGCCGGGATTTTCAGCAGCCGCCAATTGGGGGGGGGGGGGGGGGGGGTTGGGGGGGTTTTTTCAAACTTTACAACAAGAAAAGACGAAAAACCATTGCCCACCCAAATGGAAATTTTCCCGGGAGAGGGCAAACCGGCATTTAGTTTTATGGCCCCGGGAAAAGAAGGGGCGGAACAAGGGTTTAAGGGCTTTTTCCCCTTTTAAACGGGCTTCAAATGTTTATAAAAAAAGGCCAGAACCCCAAAAGAAGGGGATTTTTTATATGCTGAGACTTCACCCCCACCCCTTTTTGGGTTTAAAATCACAACCCATTTTTTGATTTCAAAACATGCATTCCCCAATGGGAAGATGAACAAAAATGATATTTTTTCAGTCCAATCGCGGGGTTTCCATACAAAATGTTGGGATTCCTTCCAAATTGGAAAAAAAGCTTTCCGGGAAAAGAAAATGATCCAAAAAACCTCAAAAAAAGAGGAAACTACCCATAAACCCAACCTGTTCGCCGGTTGGGGGCCCCACACTATCAAGAAAGACTCAAAAGAAGCGGGGTGACAGGCCTTTTTGTACTGGAAAAACTTAATCAGAGACTCCCCTTTTTTTGGGACAAAAACTGGGTCAATTTCCCCGGTGGTTTTTACATTTTTCAGACTTGGAAAACTGGGGGGTGTATCTCGAAAACCCAAAAATCTCAACAATGGGTAAACCCGTGCCAATCTTGGGAAACTGCACTGTCAAAAGGGTGGCTGAACTAAAAGTTATTTTTTACCCAAAAACCAAGCAGCAAAACCTGGAGAGTGGCCCCATAAAGGGTTTAAACTTCCCCCTTGATTAATTAAATTTAGCTCTCCTTCGGGTTGGGAAATTAAATTGGTTTCCCAAGATTTTCTCCATTTGGGGTCATCAATGGGAAAGGGGGGAAATTTTAAAACAAAATGGGAAAAGTGGGTCATTGAAAGTTTTCCCGAAATTGGAACCCCCAAATTTTTCGACATTTTCCCCTTTCCCTTCCTTCCTCTTCTTCTTCTCCCCCTCCTCCTTTTCCTTTCCTACTTTACCTCCTTCAAAATTTGGTATCACACCCAGAAAAACATTTACCCCGATTCCCACCACTCATTTGGGATATGTGCTCCGGCCTTTAAGGGGCCATGCAAAGGGGTTTTTTTCCCGTCCAATCCCGCAAATGTTTTCCAATTTCCTTTACATTTTTTTTTTTGTCCCCCTTTTCGCCCCCCGGGCCCATTAAAAAACCACCTCCAAAAAAACCCTTCCTCCCAAAAAGGGGTTTCCCCGGAAAAAATTTTTAAAGCATGGGTGTTGAATTTTTCAAACAAAAGGCTAAAACCCAAATTAATTTTTTTTTTTGAAAAATTTATGTCAAGGGAAATCTTTTTTAAAATTACCCCCAAAGGGCTTACTTGATGTTCCCCTTTTTTTATTCAAAACATATTGATGTTTAATTTTCTTAAAAATAAAAAAAATCATTTCCATGGGGCCCCTTTGGGTTGTTCTTTTTTTAAAATCCGCTGTGAGTGGGCAAAATAAAACCGAAAAAAGGCCCCTTCCCTGCTAGTCTTCGTTGGCAGCGTTTTTAACAACTAATCCCAGGAAATTTGGGAAAAGGAGCCCTGAGAAAAGTGTTTTTTTGAAACTGGCTGAAAAAAAAAAAGGGGTTGGGGCAACGCCAAATCAGGGCATTGCCCCAATCGTGAAAAAAGAAACACCAACCCCTTTTAGGGATTTGGGCCCCCTTTCCAAAATAAAAGGTTTACACTACAACCGTCAACCACCAAAAAAAAGTAACAGACTTGCTGTACGGTTTCACTGAATTCATCGGGGGGGACGGGAACAGAATGGGTCTTCAAAAAACAAAAATGACTTTTAACAAAACAAACCCAGCCCGCGGTTTTAAACCCGGGGAGCAGGAAAATCCCTAGTTGGGAAGCTGAGAAAGTCCGGAAACAAATTACTCCGCTGAGAAGGGGGCTGTGCGCCAAAACTGGAATCGGGGGAAGGGTGGGGAAGGGGTTGGCGGGGGAGGGGTGGCCCAAACCCACAAAATCCCGTCATTGTCTTTTTATTGGGGAGGGCCATGCCAAAGGGTTGGGCCCTTTTGGGGGTATTTACGGGGGCCCGCGTGTGAAGGGCTTTGCAAGCAGGGCCTTTTCTCCGTGCCCCAACAAAACGGGGGTCTTTCATGAAATTTTGGGCGCAACACGGGAAAAATTAAACAGAAGTTTTGTTTGGGGTACTCCCCTTTTTAAAATTTGGGGGGGGGGGGGGGGGGGGGGGGGGGGGGGGGGGGGGTGGGGGGGGGCGGGGGGGGGGGGGGGGGGGGGGGGGGGGGGGCGGGGGGGGGGGGGGGGGGGGGGGGGGGGGGGGGGGGGGGGGGGGGGGGGGGGGGGGGGGGGAACCCATTTTTGCCCCTTTTTTGGGGGGGGGGGTTAGGGGGGGGGGGGGTTTTTCCCCCCCCCTTCCCTGTGGGGAAAAGGAGCGAAGGGAAAAAGGGGTTTTTTTAGGGGGGGGAAAGGAAAGGCATTGGGTTTTGGGGCTGGGGGGTCCGTTC
This sequence comes from Conus canariensis, assembly GCA_033310375.1. NCBI lineage: Eukaryota > Metazoa > Mollusca > Gastropoda > Neogastropoda > Conidae > Conus > Conus canariensis. The sequence continues at coordinate 10,028 of JAMYXO010005508.1, forward strand.
TCCCAACCCCTCCCAACCCTATCCCCTTCCCCTTTCCCCCTTGGCAATTTTTAATACTTTTTCCCCCCCAACCACAAACACTCTTCCCCCCTCCCCCCTCTCAACCTCCTTTCTCATTTTTTCCCATTTTTCATTTTTCCCCTTCCTTTTCCCCCCGCCCACCACGCCCTTTTCCCCAGGGTGTTACTTTGCCTTCTCCTTTGGGGGGGGGGCCCGTGGGGCATACAGCTACCATCACTCCCTCTTTTTTCCCGCCGGGGGTTTCCCCCCGTTTTCCAAATGGGAGGGGCGGGGTAAATCCTTTAAGGCCCCCGACCGGGGGGAAATGTCCCCGCTAGTGGAACAAATTTCTTTAACTTGGGGGGACCCTACAAACCTTGCTGTCAGGGGCCCAAAAAGGTTGAATGTTGGGTGTACCTAAAATCTTCTCCTGTCGTTTTGAAGTCCCGAGTGAAAGCTTTTTTCGTTTTTATTTCTTTTTGGGGGGTTTTGTTGAAAGGGGGTTTTAATCCCCGGTTTCCCAAAATTTGGGTTCCACACAACTGTAGACAAACTTGGGGGGGTCCCCCTGAGCACATGCGGGGCTTGTAAAAAAGGGGGTTTTTTGTTTGTGCATACCCCGTTTAAACTGATTCTGACCCCCTAACAAAGGGGAAAACTCAGCAAACATCTAAACGCAGTCACTTAAACGGTTTTCAGTGTCTTTTTTCAATTTGGGGGAAAAATTTTTGTCCTGCCAAAAAAAAAACCCCCCACCATCGGCGGCCCCTGTTCCAAAATTTGGGCAGCCAACATGGGGCCCTTTGCTGACCTTTTCCTGGAAAACGGGGGCCTCCCCCCTTTCCACGGGTTGGGCGGTTATCAGGTTCCCCTTTAAGACACCAAGCCCCGTTTCCCAAACCTCTGGGCAATTTTTAAAGGTTTTGGGGGGCGTCAAAATTCCTTTGCTAACCCCCGCACAAATTTCAGACCTGTTTCCCAAAGCTGGCGGGCGCTTGTCCTTCTCCAACGTTTTCCCAAAAAAATGCTGAAAAGGGGTTTTCAACCCGGGGGGACCAAAAAGCTCAACACTCCCCCCCTAAAAAAGGGAAAAAAGGTTTTTCCCCTTTCCACTCTGACCCTCTTTTGCTTCAGCACAGGACCCCCTCTAAAAAACTTCCAAGGCCCTTTAAAGGGTTTAAAATCCCGGGGTCCACCCCTTTCCTTCGCCCAAAAAACCGAAAAAGGAAAAAACAAACTCAGAACGGGCTTCCCCTAACCCTTTGGGCCCAAACTAAAGGATGGGGAAGGTCTTCACCATCATGGCCGGGAAATGACCCTTTCCCTTGAGCGGGGAGAACCAAGGGTACTTTTACCCCCACCTTCCCGTGATCCTTCCCCCCAAGGGGCGGGTGTCCCCAAACAAAAACCAGGGGGTTTCCCCACCAGCGTTTCCCCAGGGGGTCCCTTTCCCCAAAACTTGTCCAGAAAACCCGTTTTGGGCCCACCACGGGTGGGTTCCCGCCGTGTCGGACCTGGAGATGGCGGGCAGAAAACCCGGGGGGTGGGGGTCCCCAAGGACGGGGAAAGGGCCCCTTTGGGAGTGGGGAAAGGGCGGCAGGTTTTCGGAAAAAGGCAGGAAGACAGGTCGGGGAATTAAACCCCGGGAGCCTTTCCCGCATTCCTCTTTTTATCTCTATTCCCCCTTTTCCCGTGTCCCTTTTTTCGTCCATTTTTGGGCCCTTTCCCGCCTCTGGGCGTTCGTGGCCCTGCTTGGGGGGTGGGGTGCGTGGGGTGCGTGCGTTGTGTGTGTGTGTGTGTGTGTTTTGTGGGGGTGTTGTTGGTGTGTGTGGGGAGAGAAAAGAGAGAGAGATTTTTGTGTAAGTAAATGTGCCCCTCTCTCTTCTCTCCCTTTTCTCTCTTCTCTCTCTCAAATCTGCAAGTCTTCCTACAAAAACGGAAATTTTTCCCAAAAAATTAAGGGGCTATGTCCAATTTTTTTTTTCCCGCACCCAAAAAAACAATCTCTTTGCGGTTATATTTCGCTGGCATGTTTTGGTTTTCCAGCGACAATTTGTATATGCCCGCCCCGGGACGGCATGTTTTGTCCCCGGGTTATGCTTTTCGCAGGGGAAAATATGTGCCCCAAATCAAAGCATTTTTTTTGTCGCCCCGTCCTTCAAACCAAAAAATTTTAAAAATTTAAAAAGATAATGGTCAAGATGGGTGATGATAATTTACGGTTATAGTTAAAAAAGTCGGAGAGGGAAATTTTGGTGTGTTTTTGTGGGTGATGTGTGTGTGTGTGTGGTTGGGGGGGTGCGGGGGGCACGCCCCGCATGCCCCTGGGGGCGTGCGTGCGTGCATTTTGTGTGATGTGGGTGTGTGTGTGTGTGTGGTGTGGGTGCCACCTTTATTTTTTACCTTCTTCCCCAATTTTTGTCCTTCTCCTTTCCCCAATCCCCCTAGTTTCCCCGCCCTTAGTTTTTGCCTTCCAAAGGGGCCGGGTTGTTATGGGAAAAATGCAATCTTTTTTTTGAAAGGTTTTCTGGAGGGGGTTTCACTTTCCTTTTTCCTTGGTCGGGGGGCCCAAGGGGAAACACTGTGTGTGACAAAAAACTGCAAGAAAGGGAAAATCTCATTAAAAAAACTTTGGACAATTCGGGAATTAAAAGGTTTTGTCAATTTGTCGACTATACTATTTTACCCTAGCGGCCGATTTCCCAAAACAATCATCAACCCCAGCTACAAAAACCCCAGTTGGGGGAAATGGAACCAAAAGTGGGGTTTTAACCAAAACGGGGGTTTTTTCCCGTACAGCCTTTTTGAAAACCACTGGGGGAAATCTGTTTTCTGGATGGGGTAAAAGGGAAAGTCAAAAAAGGCTGGGAAGGGGATCACCAAGGGGAAAAATGGAACCCACCCCTTACCATGGGTTTAACGAACCCTTTTCTGGAGAAATTTCAAAGGGAACCTACCAATAGACGCTGAAGAGCTCCCTTTTTTTGGAGAAAAACCCAACAGAAAAAAAGGTCGTGTCCTTCGGCTTTTTCTGGGTTTTGTTTGAAAACAGGGGAAGGGAACGCGGGGGGAAAAAAAAGTTTCCAAGAGATCAGTGTCCTTTTTTTTTTGTCATTGGGACCGACTGAAATCAACAAGATAAAAAAATAAGGGACAACGCAGAAAAGCCGATACATCATAAAGCTGCAAAAAAAAGGGGTTTTCTGAGACATTTCAAGGCAGCCCATGCTACCTGATAGGGAGCTAAATTTAAATATAGAAGAATTACACCCTTCCCCTTTTCCCTCCCCTGCCCCCCCCCCCCCCCCCCCAAAACACACACACCCCAAAACCCCACACACCAAAAAACACACAAAGGACACACACACAAAAAATCACACCACAAGGGGAAGAGGGAGAGAGAGAGAGAGAGAAGAGAGAGAATAAGAAAGAGGAGAAAAGGAAACCCTCTATTTCGAGACCCGGGGGAAAAGTTGTGCCTTTTCTTTTAACCCCGGCTAAAAGTGCCTTGGAAATAACCAAAGTCTAAGAGAGAAAGAGTAGAAAGCTTTGGGGCGGGTAATTTAGTTTCCGTGGAAAAAAAATTTTAAATCTGATAGAGAAAGATAAAAAACTTTGACTTTCCTTTAGGGTTCCCTCTTCCCTAGCAAGGAAAAGGTTAAACCACGAAAAACCCCCTATAAAAAAAAAAAACCTCACCGGGGAAGAATGGTTTTGGAAGGGTTTCTGCCCAGTTTGGGGTGGAAAAAAAAGACTCCTCTCGGGGAAAATAAATCTTTTAAAGGCTTTTATTAAAAAATTTAAAAAAACAAGTGATTTAAAAATGTACATGTGAAAAAAAAGCCTTGGAAAAGAAACCCGGGGGGCTAAGGGGCCCTCTGTTTTTAGGCTCCCAAAGGGGAAAACCCGATTTAACTTACCCTCTGGATGGGACTAAGGGGGGGATGGAGTTGACCTTAAAAGAAAGCAACTTTTGTGAGGGACCAAAACCCCAATACTTTTGGGGCCCCACTCCCAGGAACGGAGAACTTTTTTCTTTGGGAAAGTAGATAAAAGCAATCGAATTTGGGGAAATAATCGAAAACTTTTTCCCAAACCCCAAAACTTTTTGCGCCCATTGGACTTTTTTCAGGGTTTCACACCAAAAAGGGTTTAATGTCCTAAGGGCCTTTTCTTACGGAGTCCCAAATATAAAAAGACAGGGGGCCCAAATTTGAGTTTTTGATGAAAATTTTTTTCCTGTGTTTTTTAAAGTTGAAATTTTCCCCTCTTTATATTTTTTTAAAACCCATCAGGGTTTATGCCAGGTGGTTCCCAAGCAAGAAATAAAAATAAAAGAATGGGACTATTTGAAGGAACCAGCTGGCGGGAAAGGGTTGGGGGAACCGGTTTAGTGAGAAAAGGCCCCAAAATTGTGCTTTAGGTACAGGAAAGGGCATGTATTTTTTAAGATTGTTTAATGAAAATTTATTTTGTGGAAAACCCCCCCAAAAAAAATGAAATGAAGGGGGGGGGGGGGAGGGCCCTTTGATCAGTTTTTTAAATTTTTAATTTTAAATTTCGTGGCTCAAACTTAAACAAGGCCCTTAAAAAATTTCATGGGGTTTAAACCCAAAAACGTAACTGTTGGGGTTTTGGGCCCTAGGTTTAAAATGGAGTGCAGGATTCGTGAGGGGCAGGATAAAGTTGGGGTGGCAGGATAACGGGATGTGCAGGGTTTAACCCCCAGGACCTTTTCACAAACATGGCCGCCAGCCAAACGGGCCTTTCCGTACCACCAAGGAAAGCCGCAGGGCCCTTTTTCTTTCTGTCAGGGCCCCGGAACGAGATAATTAGCCCAGTGAGACACGGCCACTTAAGGGCCCTTTACAGGGGCGGCCCCTTTCCCCGGGAGGGCAGGCTGGTGCCGTTTTCCAAAATGGGCCCTGGATGGCAAATCAGGTTTACGGCAGAGGGAAAAGGGCCCCGGGGAAAATCCGACCACAATTTCCCGTAGGGTGACGTTCGGGGCAGAATACGCCGAAGCTGTCCAGTTAGGTCGTTTACTTTTCCCCCTACCCCCCTTCCCCAAATTTTCCCTCTCCCTCTCCCTCCCCCCCTCCTCTTCCCCTCTTCTCATCTCCCCTCTCTTCTTTTTAAATAAATTGTTTTAAATAGTTTTTTTTTTTCCTTTTTTAAAAAACATCTAAACCCCTTTAAAGGATGAACTTTTTAAAAAAGTTGGGGAAAATATTTTTGTGTTTGTTAAAAAATTTTGAAAATCTTAGTCGCAATCATACTTAGTTTCCCCAACGG
>JAMYXO010005509.1:0-15319 GCA_033310375.1 Conus canariensis
TTTCCCCTTTTTAAATTTTTTTTTTTTTTTTTTTTTTTTTTTTTACAAAAAAAAAAAAAAAAAAAAAAAAAAGAAACATAAAAAAAACTTTTTTTTCCCCCAAAAATATTTTACTTTCCTTTTTTTTTTCTTTCCCCCTTTTTTTTTTTTCCTTCTAAAAAAAAAAAAAAAAACCCCAAAAACCCCTTTTAAAAAAAACCCCCAAATATTAAAACCAAAAAAAAATTTTTTTTATTTTTTTTTTTATAAAAAAAAAAAAAAAAATTTAAAAAACATTTTATCCCTTTTTTTTTTTTTTTTTTTTTTTTTTTTTTCCCCCCCCCCTTTTTTTTTATTAAAAAAATTTTTTTTTGTTTTTGGGGGGTTTTTTTTAAAAAAAAAAAAAAGCCCAAAAACAAAAAAATTTTTTTTTGAAAAATTTTTTTTTCCTTTCCCCCTTTTTTAAATAAAAATTTTTTTTTTTATTTTTTTTTTTTAAAAAAAAAGGGAAAAAAAAAAAATTCACTTATTTAAAATTTAAAAAATACAAGGTTTTAGTAGGTAGATTCAAAGGCTATCCATAATCGATGAAAAGGGGCCAATTTTCCAAAGGGCCCTTAAAAAAAGAAAATAACTTTAAAAGCCTCCCTATCAACAAACTGGTTTAAAATTCCCTGTTTGGAAGGAGGACTTCCAAAGCAACAGAGAATTTTTGTATTAAAGATAATATCAAAGATACAGTGACCTAAAGGCAAAAAACCCTTATCATAAAAAAACCTTTTTTTAAAAAAACCGAAAATCCCATATTTTTTTTGAAAAGGGGGGGTTTAGAAAACGGAGTGATTCTTTTGTCGGGTTTGGGCCCCAAATATGGAGGGAAACCCTTTTAAGACGTATCAAATTTTTAACCCGACAGATGCTTTGCAACCCCAAAAAAATATTGAAAGAAAAGGGGAAATGAACCTGAAAAAACCCGGTAATAAATTTAAAAAATTAAAACCCAAAGATGCCCCGCCCATCAAAACCTGCTTTTAAAAAGGGCAAACCCCTTACGTAGATAAAACACCCGGCCAAACTGCTGTAATAAATGGAGCGTTTTCCAAAATGCCCAAAAAATAAATAAATAAAATAATTTAAATTAAAATTTAATGTTACATTTCCCGAAGGGTTCAAAAATAAAAAAATTTTTAATTAAAGTTTACTCTCCCGTTCGAAAATGAATGAGTGCCCCTGATACTTTTCACTTTTGTGACGGTGCTGCAATGTTCTTTTACTTTTTGCAAGGTTTACAAATTAAATCTTTTGGGAAAATAAAACAGTCCACGGAAAGGTTTTCGGGAAAAGGAAAAACCCAGGGCGGGCGGGATGCCCAAACCACAGCTGAAGTTTTGCATACCGAAAGGAAATGTATTCTCCGTTGATTAAACGATCCATTTCCCATACAGCCCTTCGAATGAGGCTAAAAAACCGGGGTTCCGTGTGTAAAACGCACGCATAACATCTTGCCCACTTTAAAAATCCCATCGCCAACTACCCGAAAGAGAAGGGCCCAGTTTGGCCTTGGTGGGGATGACCCCTTTTAACGCATAGCATGCCCCTTTTCCCCAAAGTTGGAGTAGGGTTTGGCTTAATGGCGGGATTAAAAAAAAAACGGCCCATAACAAAAAACCTCACTCCCTTTTTTTGGGGTAGAGGGGAAATTAATACTTGTCTGCCCTACACAGGGAGTGCCCGCAGGAGTAACCCCTGCGTACGCAGAAAAAAAAAAAATTTAAAAATGCAATGAGTTTTGGGAAAAAGCTTTTCAAAACCCCCTTCCCCTAAACCCCATCCCAAAATTGTTGCCTTTTCCTTCCCGCAAACCCTTTGAGGGTCCCCCCTTTCGTTCTTTTCTCATGAAACACGAGACACAATAACAAAAATTTCTTTCCAAAAACAGTTACTAAAATGAAGTGTTGGTCGTCTCAAAAGCACAAACTGCGAAGGGTTTATGTGGTTTAAACGAAAGGTTTATCCCTATAAAAAGGTTTTCCCCCTAGAATGCGGGCGCCGGGCACCCTCAAAACTTCCCAACCGTTTGGATGACAGTTTAAATTCGTTTTGGGATTTCGTTAAGGAAAGAATACCCCAAAAAAGTAAAAGAAAAAAATGCCTTTTGAACCCACTCCATGATAACTTAAAAAGAAATTCCCCAAAGCAACCGTTTCCCTTTCTGCTGCTGCTGGCTGCTGCTGCGTGCTGTGATGATGATGATGTATGAGGGGGGGGAGGGGAAAGGGGGAGGAGGAGGATAAATTTAAAAGAACGAAAAAAAAAAATTTAAATGGAATTTTGGTCTCCAGGCATTTTACGACCCCCCTAAAAAGTATCTTTAACCCCCCATCCCCCCACCCCACCACCCTCCTCTCCCCCCATCCCCCCCCCCCGGGTAGTTTCTCCTTTTCTCTATAGTTCGGGTTGTTTAATTCTCCCCTACATCAACAAACTCGATCCGGCAGCCTTCCTTTGAACGGGCCCCAAAACCGTTCCCCCCTTTCCCCCCCGCCCCTCGCTCCCCTGTAAAAAACTGAATTGGGTTTTTGTCCCGCACTGGGATAGGCGGGGGCCCTTAACGGGGCCGTAAGTACCCCCAGGTGTCGGCTCCCGGCACCACCCTAAGTGCTGGCTGTTTCTTGAAGTCAAACCCAAAGACGCCAGATTGTTCTTCCCCTATTCAATGCTCGCCTGCTCGATATGTTCCCCCCCTCTCTCTCCTCCCCCCTTCCTATCGTAACACCCTCGGGTCTGTTTTGTCGTACAAAATCAATCCCACCATATATACACCCCAAAAATTGGCGTAAGTACGGTGTTTTGGGGTTCAAAAAAAAAAAGAAGAAGAAGAAAAGAGAAAAAAAAAATAGAAAAAAGAAGACAGGAGAAAGAAAGGAAGAAAAAATTGAAAATAGGAAAGAAAGAAAGAAAGAAAAAAAAAAGGAAAGAAAGAAAGAAACCGAATACTTTGGGAAATACAGCAGAGAAGGTTTTTGTGTTTGTTTTGTCACAGTAGTATAGAGACTTGACTGAGAAAAAGTGGTCCACTCCCCTTTATACACTGTGTGAATGTTCCCCCAAACATTGTGTGGGGGGAGGGGGGGGGGGGGGAGGGTTTTTGTGTGTGAAGGAGAGAAAAAGGGAGGAGGAGAGAGGAGAGGAGGAGAGGTGTGTGTGTGTGTGTGTGTTTGTGTGTGGGTGTTGTGTGTGTGGTGTGTGTGTTGTGCGTCCCCATAACGAACTGGGAAGAAATTCTGAAGGCTGCAAACAAAAAAAAAAACTACAAAAGCAACTCGAACGCACTTGACTATGAAGTTTGGGTTAGAATTTTAGTGAAAGAGGAGGATAAAAGTGGATTACTGGCCTCCCAAAGGGTTGGGCACGAACAAAATAACACAAAAGTGCGCATTTTTAGAAAGAAGGTGTTAGTTACCGCCAATGACATTGACAAACAAAGCACATGACAAACCCCCGATGCTTTTTTGACTTTGGGTCTTCTTCGGCAAAAAAATAGATCACATTTAACATTTAGGACAGTACAAAACAAAAAACGAAAAAATGATCATTGTTGTTTTCCATGTGGGGAGGGGGAATAGCCGCCAGGCGGAAATGAAAGGGGGGGTTATGGGAGGAAAAGGAGGGGGGGGGGGGGGTTTGGGGGGGGGATACGATAGGGTTGTGTATCTAGTTTTTGTTGGGTATGTATATATTTGTGCGGGTTTTGGTAATGGGATTGATAAAATGGGGAAGTGTGGGGGGGGGGGGGGATTTGGAAAAAAAAAAAAAATATAGATAGAATATATAAAGGGATAAATAAGTAATGAATAGAATGAAAGAAAATGTAAAATTTTAAAAAAAAAAAAAGGTTTTGGGAATAAATAAATGATTTCGTGGGTGAAGAAAGAGGTGGTAGACTAGTAGTTATGCTGGGTGTTGTGAAAGGTGTGTGGGGGAAGTTTTAAAAAGGTAGGGGAAGGGGGTGGAAGATAAATGGGTGATAAGGTATAATTTGGGGGGGGGGGGGGGGGGGGGGGAAAAAAAAAAGGGGGAGGGGGGGTGGGTGGGGAGGAGGGTAATGTGGGGGGGGGGGGGGAGGGGGGGCAAGGAGAAGGGAATCATATCCTTTCCACATGGGATGGGGGGTGGGGGTGGGGGGTTGGGGGCATAAAATGTGTTGTTTTAAAAAAAATAAACAATGCTGTGGGGTGATGCTATTTTAAAAAGGTAAATAATGTGTTGGATCAAAATGTTGATGTTTGCGAGGGGAAAATAGCGTGACTATGAAAAACAGGGTACCGTGTGTTGCACACACACACACCCCACACACACAAACACCACACACACACACACAACACCACACAAACATACACATTACCCCCCCTCCTCCCCCAAACCCCCCCCTCCCCCCCCCTTTTTTTTTCCTCCCCCCCCCCCCCAAATTTTTCCCTTTATCCCCCAAATTTATCTTCCATCCCCCCCCTCCCTTCTTAACTTTAAACCCACCCACCTTTCACAACTCCCCCACCAAAACAAATACCACCTCTTTCATCACCCATGAAATAATTTATTTTTTTCCCACCAAAACCTTTTTTTTTTTAATTACATTTTTCTTTAAATTTTTTTCTTCAAATTTTTTTATCCCTTCTATATATTCTAACTTTATATAAAATTTTTTTTTCCCCCCCCCCCCCCCCCCCAAACCCCCCCCCCCCCCCCCCCCCCCCCCCCCCCCCCCCCCCCCAACCCCCCCCCCCCCCCCCCCACTTAACCGTTTTTATAAATTTCCACCTTTAACAAAAAAACCTTTCACAAATAAATCACCCCACCCAACAAAAACCCCAAAAAAAACCCCTATCGTATCACCCCCCCCCCCCACCCAAACCCCCCCCCCCCTCCTTTTTTCCCCCTTCCCATAACCCCCCCTGTCATTTCCGCCTGGCGGTTTTCTCCCTCCCCAACTTTGGACAAAAAACTATGAGTCATTTTTCGTTTTTGTTTGTACTGCCCAAAATGTTAAAGGGTGTTTTTTTTTTTGCCTGAAGAAGACCCAAGAGGTCGAAATGCATCGTGTCTTGTCTTGGCTTTGTTTGTCAAGTTCATTGGCGGTAAAAACCCCCTTTCCCCTTTCAAAATTTTTTGCTTCGTTCCCGCCTTTCGGGCACCCCATTTTAAAACCCCAAAAGTACGCTTTTTTCGACTGGGTAGGTCTTTCAAGGCCAAAACAATAAAAACGCTACAAAAAGGAACAGAAACTTACTGGGGTTTTGGGGTGAATCCCCTGAAGCGGGTTTAGTAAAAACCGCTGTCTCCATGGGGTAACTAGGCGATCTCTCATGCCTGTAACTGTCCACGCCTTGCAAAAAATTTGGGTGCCAAAAATTTGGTCCTTTTTTTCTATCCCCTTTCATTGACCGCTGCCTTTTTTGTTTTTGGGTTTTTTTTAAATTTCGCTTTCGGGGTTTTTTATCTCCCCTTTTTTTTTCTAAATTGAAACAGCCATTCTGGGCAAAATTTTTCCCCTAAAACTTTTAAAACTTTTTTCCGGGGTTTACAAAATTTTTTTTGACACATCATTTTTTTTTTTCTTTTGCCCAATTTGGGTGTTTAGGTAGTATTTTTTGGTACACGCAGTCTAGAGTGGAAACCACTGTCCATTGTCGGTGCAGTGTTAAATTGCCGGGGGGGGCTGTTGAATGTGTTTTTTTAACAAAAAAAGTTTTCCACTGATTGTTTTTCATTATTTTTTAAATTTAAAATTTGGGGTTCCAAAAATTTCAAGGGGAATTCTGGCGACCCCAGCACGGGCCCCCTCTTATCCGCGTCAGAATGTCACCGGTCTACCCCCCCATGCCTTGTGTTGTTTTGTTGCTGGTTTTCTTTTTCAGCGCGGGGATCTCTTTCAGATTGTGACCCCTTTTTAGAAAGTGACATTTTTTTCCGCATGAGTTCGGTTTTTACAGTCCTGAACAGGCCCGGTTTCGGTTGGGGTGGCCACAAGAAATTTTTGCCAATTTGAGAAGGGAAAAGAGAGAGAGAGAGAGAAAAGAGAGAAAAAGAGAGAAGAGAGAGAGAATTCCCACACAACGCTAAATCCCCTACTGAAGCACAGCCAAGTATTGGGTTTTTTCCCGTCTTTGGGCCTTTTGTTTCCCGGGCTTGTCCCTTTTAAGTCTTAAAGGGCGAAAAAGCGTCCCCTTTTGGAAATTTTTTGTTCATTCCAGTGAGTTTTTCCCCCTTCAAACAACACAAACTTTTTAAAGTTCCTTGAAAACCTTAAACATTCTACCTTAGTGAGGAATACTCTTCAATTTTTTTACCGACAGGAAGATTTTTACAGTTTCTCAAAATTTTACCACATCCCCTTTTTTTTATTTAGTTTCACATTGTGATCCAGATTTTTCTGCATCAACAACTTCAACCCCCCTTTCCCGGGCCCCAACGCCCTCTGGTTTCCCACTGCCCCCCCCCCCTAAAAAATGACACAACAAAAGTTTTAATTTTTCCCCCGAGAGGCAAAACGCTTGCACTCCAAAATAATTTTAAAAACTAAGGGGGCGGAAAAATACCGCAAGAGCAAAACAGGGTTTTCTTTTTTAAGGGAACGTGGGATCCCGGTAGGGGCACTGGAACCCTCCCCTTTTCCCCCCAGCCCCCTTTGATAGATCTTTCCTCTCCTTTTTCCCCCCCCCCCACCCCTCCCCCCCACGTCCCCCCTCCTATTTCGCCTCCCCTTTCCCCCGCCTTGCCGTCCCCTTTTCCTTCCCCCTTCCCCCCCTTTTTTCCTCCCTTTTTCCCCCGAAAACAAGAAGCAGAAGGTGGACAATAATTGGAACAATTTTGGGGTAAGCGAGTTTTCTCCGATTCCAAAGTGGTTCACGAGTTGGCCCCTTGTATTTGCGGGGTCAGCTTCCGTGTTTTTCCCACCCCCTTTTCTTTTTCTTAAAATGTTGTTGCTGTTTGCTGTCCTCACTTTCGTCCCCGGGGGGGTTTTTTTGGGGGACCCCAGGTTTTTTGCTTGGGTTTTTTGTTTTTTTTAAAAACACTCTGGGTTTCCCCAATTGAGCGTTTTTTAAAGAAGGGAGAAAATCAAACAAAAAATCCGGGGGGGAAATGGGAAAAACAACGAGCGATGTATAACACGGAAGTTCACATGGCCTTTTCCCAAACAGTGGGGTTTCCCCCCTTTTTTTTGGGTCTTTCACAGCCAAAATGTGACAAAATTTTTTTCATTTTTTTGGCTCCCGCTAAAAACCCAAAATTTCAACTTCCCTTTTAAGAAGCGTTTTTTTCTGTGGGAAAAATTAAAGGCCCGAAATAATGGAATATGCCGGCTTTTTTTTTGTAAAAACGTTGGAATATTTTCTAATTAAATTTTTTGCGAGATCTGGGCAGAAAAAAGCAAAAAAAAATGAAAAAAAACGTGTTTTTTAAAGGGGGAGTTTACTGGGCGAAAAGATGGGGCCCCCCCAACCCCCGAAACCCCATTTTTTTGTTTTTAATATTTTTGCCCCCTTATTAAAGGGGAGTTTTTCCCCCCCCTTTTCATTTTTTATGAATTTTCCCTTTTTGAGCGAGGAGAGTAAGTAGTAATGTCCAACGGGAGGTGATTCACCTTAAGCTTTTGAACACTTCATTTGTATGAAATTTTCGTTCTTAGCGAGGGAGTTTTAAATGGGAATGTCCACGGGGGGTGATTCACAATTAAGATTGTAACACAATACCTTTGTGACTGGGGAAAAGGGTTCATCAAAAAAAAAAATAAGCAAATGGCCCCCCCCGATGTTTTCGAACGGCAATATTTTTGAACAGTTTAAAATTTTGGACGATAAAAGGGTAAACGGATAACACTGTTACCATAAACATAGAAAAATACGTTAAAATTAAAACAAACTGATCCCCCGGTTGAGAACAGCAGGGTTTTTTGACAATGAAAAAAAATGGACAATAAAAGAAGTTACAAAAGAACAAATATTACCAAAAAACAGAGAAGTGCCTCTTCGTGCGAAACCCGGGGGGGTAAAGGGTAGACATTCGAAATTTAAAGACCAACCATTTTTTTAGCAACGGATGAAATATGAGAGTTTGATCAAAAGTGGGAAAAGGGGAAAACTTCGGTTATTCATTTTACTTTTAAATAATGTCAGGCCCGGCCATTTTTTTGTTTTTTGCCTTTTTTTTTTCAAATAAAAGGGGAAAATGAATTTGGTTTGGGAAAAAAGTTTTCCCTGAAGTTGATATTTGGTTTTCGTTTTGGTTTTAAGATCGCCTGTCTCAAATGCTAACATGGGTTAAAGGTAATGTTTTTTGAGCGAATTCTTTAAATGGGGTTTTGTGACCGGGATGTTTTTTGAAAGCCAGGAAAACCGGGAGTTTTGCAGGTAAAGCATTCAACCCAAAGGTCACAGGGTGAGTGTTTTGAGGGGTACGCATACATTCAGCTTTCCCTTCTTTTATTTTTTTTCCCCCCTTCTTCTTTTTTCCTTCTTCTTCTTCTTCTTTTTTTCTTTTTTTTTTTTTTTTTTTTTTGTTCTGTTTTTATTTTGCGGGGATAGGGGTGGGGGGTGGGAATGGGGTAGCTGAGGAGGAGTAGGGGTTGTGTTGTGTGGGTGTGTGTGGTGTTGGGGTGTGTGGTTGTGTGTGTGTTGGTTGTGCGGGGGGCCCAGGGTTTTTTTGATCATAGCAGAGGTAAATTTAAAAAGTAAAGCGGCATCACTTCCCCCTCGCTCTCCCCCTTTTCTCTCTCTCTCTCTCTCCCCTCTCTCTCATACACACACACAGCACGAACACACAAACACCACACACACACACACACAAACCCCCACACAAAGAGGGGAGGGAGAGAGAGAGAGAGAGAGAGGAGGTGGGCGGTTGGGGGGAAGGGTAGCCAGATAAAGGGGGGCCCCCGGGGTGGGTGGGGGGGGAAGGGGGGGCCGTTTTTTTTTCCTTTAGGGTGAATCCCATCCTTTTTCCCTTCCCGTTCTTTCAAAACCGGGTCTCCCCCCAACCATCACCACTTCCCCCCCTCCCCACCGCTCCCCCACCACCACAACTTCCCCCCCTTTCCCCTCATCACCAAACCCTTTGTTATATCACGTTCCCCCCCCCCCCACTCCCCCCCCATCCCTCACTTTACCACCCCCCCCCTTTCCCCGCTGTAAACGTGTGGGCCCTTCCCCCCCTTCCCCCCCCCGGGCAGAATGTAAAAAAAACAAATTGTCCAAAAAAAAGAAAGAAAAAAACGTGTAAAATTTTTTCTGTCGGGAGGGGGAGTGTTTTTTTCCCCTCATTTTATTTTACCCGTGCGTGTAGGGGTGTCATCAGCAAAACGAGGACGACTCTTTCTTTCTGTTTTTCTTTTCTTTTCTTCGTGTGTGTGTGTGTGTGTGTGTGTGTGTGGCGGGGTTGTGTTGTGTGTGTTTTGGGGTGTTGTTGTGTGTGTTGTGGTGTGTGTGTTTTTTTTCGTCTTTCTTTCCTTTTCTTTCTCTTTGTGTGTGTGTGGTGTGTGGTGTTGGTGTGTTGTGTGTTGTGGTGTGTTTGTGGTGTTTGCTTCTTTCTGTCTTTCTTTCTTTTTTTTTTTTCTGTTGCTTGTTCCCTCTTCCTTCCTATCCTTTTATGCTGTTTTGATTTTTTTTTCTACTTCCTCTTCATTTTTCTTTTTTTTTTTTTTCTTCTTCCTTTCTTCCCTGCCCCCTTTTTCACGTCCATCTTCTTCTTTCCTTTAAACAAATTGTCGTCAACATTCAGACTGGGAAAAGATTTTCGTCTTTCTGTTTTTTCTATTTTGGTATTTTTTCCCTTTTTAATTTTTTTTCGTTTTGGGATTCTTTTTTCCTTCGTTTCTTTTTTTTTTCATTTTGCTTTTTTTAGTCTGCATTCATTTAAATAATTGTTAGTTATTCGGTCCTTTCGTTCCTTCTCTCTTGAATATTTGAGCTGGTTTCTTCTTTTTTTTGCGAGAATTTTTTTCCCTAAATTGTTTTGCCTGCTCTTTATTTTCAGACCTCAAAAACATCTAAGGCACAATGAATGACTGATTTTATTCGTTTAAAGGGCTGGTTTGACGAGATTCAAGTTAGTTTTCGGTTTGGATTCATATTACAACTTGGACGTTTTCCTGTTTAAAAGGGGTCAAGAACATTGTAACAAAGGATAAGTTATTGTATACTTGCCCCTTTTATCAAAATGAAAGTAAAACGGTCAAGTTTTTAAATAGGGGTGAGGTTTTTAAATTTAAAAAGCTTTCCCGATTCTTCTTCCCTTTGCTGTTAACCGTACAAAGGTTTTTTATTTTTCATGATCGCGCGATGTGGTGTATGCAAGTGTTTTTTGTTTGGTGTGTTTTGTGTGGTGTGTTGTTTTGTGTGTGTGTTGTGGTGGTGTGGGAGAGAGAGAGAGAGAGAGGAGAGAGGAGAGAGAGAGAGAGAGAGAGAGAGAATACGAATAGAATATAAAATGAAACGAAACGAAATTCGTATGAGAAGAGAGAGAGAAAGAAGAGAGGAGAGAGAGAGAGAGAGAGAAGAGAGAGCGCACACACACACACACCACACACAACACACACACACAACACACACACATTATATATAATTAATAGGGGGAAAAAAGAGAGAAAAGGAGAGAGAGAGAAGAGAGAGAGAACCACACACAACACACCCCAAAATGGCCCTTTGCGGTTTCGGCTGGGCATAAGCAACGTTACCTTACCTACCTTAAAACGCGCGCGCGCGCGCGCGCGCGCGGAAGAGAGAGAGAAGAGAGAAAAAAAGAGAGAGGAGAGAAAATATCAAAAAAACCCCGCCACTTAGAATTTAAAAAAAAAAACAAAGAAGAAGAAAAAAAGGAAAAAGAAAAAAACGAAAGAAAGAAAAACGGCAAATGTTTCATCAAAAAACAAACAGGGGTCTACCTTGTGGCTATCTTAACCTATTAACTCCCGCACTCTTCTTTTTCCTCTCCCTTCTTTCCTCTCTCTCTCTCTCTCTCTTTTTTTTTTTTTACGCCGGAGGGTACTTTTTTTTAACACGTGCTTTTTTGGACTTCACGGAAATCCCCACAGGTGATCCCGCTGGCTGCCAAACAAAACCGGACTGGCCCAAATTTGCCCCCATTCGCGTGGTTTTGGGGTTCACGGTACAATTTCCTCCCCCTTGCCCCCTGACAGTTTGACAAACGATTTGTTTCTAAGTCTCCTTTTTAAAATTTTCTCCTCCCCCCCCCCCCCCCCCCCCCAACCATTTTTTCCCCGTTGGGTGAAATTGGGGGAAATTGAGAAGCGAGGGGGGAAAATTGGGGGGGGGGGGGGGGGGGGGGGGGGGGGGGGGGGGGGGGGGGGGGGTTGGGGGTGGAGGGGTGGGGGGGCAGATCCATAGTTTTTTGTCGATGTCAGTTTTTTTCGTTTGGGCTGTGGTTTTGGTGTTTACCTGGATCCCCCCTGAGGTTTTTTTTCTTCTACAAGCTAATAAAAGAGAAGAGAGAGAGAAGAGAGAGAGAGTTGTACCCTACTCACCCCTTAAAAAATTGTTACGGAATGTTTTATGAAGAAAGTTTTTTTTTTAAACAGAGAGAGAGAGAGAGAGAGAGAGGAGAAGAGGACAAAAAAAAACAAGAAAAAGAACCCGTTAAACGAATTTCATACAAGGAGCTAAAAGTCTAATACATCTTTTATGTCAAACCTTTAGAAGCGTTATTACAAAAAAACAGAATCGTTTAAACCTGCTTATCATGCTTTTGTTTGCAAAACCCGGATATGATTACCCAAAAACGTCACTAAGGGGAAAAGGAAGACAAAAATCACAAACCTCAACACTAGGAAAAGTATCCACAGTGAAATCCGGGTAAACCGCGCGCGATAATATTCCCTGCACGATAAAAATTGCGCCTCCTCGAACACTCTTAAAACAACAAACATGGGGGTAATGCGAGTGCCACTACGGGCATGGGTCTGGCAGTCAGCGCAGGAGATTTGGCTAACTTTTAAAGTAGTTTTACGATGCCTTTTCCTAAAGGGGGCGCCGCATGAACTTTGCCCCATACCAACTTTTTTGATATGAACTTATCACGGGCATAAGGTGAAGAGGACTTGAAGCTGACATTTCCCAAACGGGGAGGGGGTACCATGCTGTGGATTTCACTCGGGCCGCGATTTTAAAGAGACACCATTTTCCTTTCTGGCGGCCGGACCCCTTTACGTCAGCGATCTAAGCAAACGATTCATTCTTTTTTTTTTTTTTACCCTCTCCGGGGCTTGACTGGGGGTGGGTTTACCAGCACAAGAATTTTTTCAAAGGGAGAGGGAAGAAGAAAAAAAAAAAAAAGAAAAAAAAACAGGGGGGGATATCTTTAAGTCAGAATGCTGCGACTTCCCTACAAGCATACAAAAAAAAAAAGAAAAAAAAGGGAAAAAAAAAAAAAAAAACAAAAAAAAACTCAATCTTAGAAAAAAAAATTGTGTCTCCTTCTTCGACATTAAGTTTCGTGATTTTTTTTTCCCCCTCCAAAATTTCATCCTTTTTTTTCTTTTCCTTTTTTTTCGCTTTTTTTTTTTTTTGTTGTAATTTTAAAGTTTATTCGCCTAATTGCCCCACCGACAATTTTGGGTCATTTTTACATAAGAAGACAGCCCGCTGCCAAGAAATCATCTGATGAAAAGACAAGCGAGAAAAGAAAATGACGAAGAATAAAAAACACTTGCTGCCCTACGGTACTCAAAGGGTAATGAAAAGGCCATAAAGAAGAAGAAGAATAAAAAAAACAACAAACTGGAAACGCAAAATTATCTGAGCGTTTTCCTTTCATTGGTATATAACATCCCATCAGCATAGTCAACATTTGTCGCAGTTCCTAATTGGCAAATACTTTACGTAAAACTG
The DNA here is from genome assembly GCA_033310375.1 of Conus canariensis. NCBI lineage: Eukaryota > Metazoa > Mollusca > Gastropoda > Neogastropoda > Conidae > Conus > Conus canariensis. Next base: position 12,879 of record JAMYXO010005509.1, read on the forward strand.
AACTTACATGACAAGGTTTAAGCAATGTATTACCCCAATTCAACTTTTTTCCGTTTCCACCCATTTTATGGGCATTTCACTGATTTTTTGGAAGATGAGGTGGTTTAAAGGAAACACTGAATTTGAGACCCGTCCCACTTAAAGTTTTTCGTTGCCAAATTCAAGTATTTTGCAAAATTTTGCGCATTACCTAAACGGGAGAACGTGGAATTACACGAACACATACGTGTGCACGTAACTATATCTCTACGGGGTTAAAATATAACGGGGAATAGTATAAGGGGGCAAGCCAAACGACGTGTTTCAACATTTTTCAACAGCTCCGTTGTCTTGAAATCGGGTTACACTGATATTAAGTTTGTACTGGATACCAAGCTGGCTACACAGCACAGATGCCTTCGGCCTCCATTTAGGGAAGCCGAGCGACCATTGTGGAGGGGAGACGTGCAGCCTCAACATTACGAGTCACAAATACCCCACAGGGGTAATCTCAGCCTGCCCCTGGTACATCCCCAGACATGGAACCTTTCCCCAGGACTGTCCAACACAACAAACCTTAACCAGAAACCTGGTGGCTGACGAGAAAAAAATAGAAATATGAAGAATAAACAGATGCTCCCTACAAAATGATAACGGACATATTGGGGAGGTCACAGGAGACATTGAGTTTCAATGTCATTTTTTTTAACAGCCCCATCAGAGCCTTGAACAAAAACCTGACCAAAGCAAACCAAGAGGAACAAACCCCTTGGGGTTCTACAAGTCCCCAACCTACTGCAGCATTTTCGGGACTTCTACAGATTCCCAACCTACTGCAGCATTATCGGGGGCTTCTACAGATTCCAATCCTACTGCAGTATTCATCGGGACTTCTACAAGTTCCCAACCTACTGCAGCATTATCGGGGCGCTACAGAGTTCCCAAAACCCACTCAGCATTATCGGGGCTTCTAGAGAGTTCCCAACCCCCCCTGCAGCATTTCGGGGCTTCTAAGAGTTCCCAACCTACTGCAGCTTATCGGGACTTCTACAGAGTTCCCAACCTACTGCAGTATTTTTCGGGACTTCTACAGAGTTCCCAACCTACTGCAGCATTCATCGGGACTTCTAGAGAGTTCCCCAAACCTACTGCAGCATTATCGGGACTTCTACAGAGTTCCAATCCTACTGCAGTATTCATCGGGACTTCTACAGAGTTTCCATCCTACTGCAGCATTATCAGGACTTCTACAGAGTTCCCAACCTACTGCAGTATTTATCGGGACTTCTACAGAGTTCCCAACCTACTGCAGCATTATCAGGACTTCTACAGAGTTCCCAAAACCCACTGCAGTTTATCGGGACTTTACAGAGTTCCCATCCTACTGCAGTATTCATCGGGGCTTCTACAGAGTTCCCAACCTACTGCAGCATTATCGGGACTTCTACAGAGTTCCCAACCTACTGCAGTTTCCATTGGGACTTCTACAGAGTTCCCAACCTACTGCAGCATTATCGGGACTTCTACAGAGTTCCCAACCACTGCAGCATTATCGGGACTTCTACAGAGTTCCCAACGTACTGCAGCATTATCGCGACTTCTAGAGAGTTCCCAACCTACTGCCTCATTATCGGGACTTCTACAGAGTTCCCATCCTACTGCAGCATCCATCGGGGCTTCTAGAGAGTTCCCAACCTACTGCAGCATTATCGGGACTTCTACAGAGTTCCCAACCTACTGCAGCATTATCGGGACGTCTACAGAGTTTCCCAACCTACTGCAGCATTATCGGGACTTCTACAGAGTTCCCATCCTACTGCAGTATTCATCGGGACTTCTAGAGAGTTCCCAACCTACTGCAGCATCCATCGGGACTTCTAGAGAGTTCCCAACCTACTGCAGCATCCATTGGGACTTCTACAGAGTTCCCAACCTACTGCAGCATTCATCGGGACTTCTACAGAGTTCCCAACCTACTGCAGCATCCATCGGGACTTCTACAGAGTTCCCAACCTACTGCAGCATCCATCGGGATATCCGGAGTTGCTGCTGTCTGAGGAAACGAGGAAGAAGGATCCTCAAGACTCCTCTGATGGCAATCTGCTGTGTGAAACAGTGTGGCGGGACGAAAGGGGACGGTGGTACTCTGGTTCATTGCAGCACACTTGAAGGCTTGCGCTGTAAAGAACAGGTTAAATTTGTCATTTGTGTAACGCTACATACCTTTCGTTTTTGTGTGTGTGTGCGTGTATGCATGAGTGCATTCTCAAGCCCTTTTTAACATCTCGCTTCCTCCGTATTGTTTTTTTATTGTTGTGTTTTTTCTCTGGTGCTTTTAAACCGGGGAGTTTTTTTTAGAAGAGAATAAAACTGTATTGTTTTTTTTTCCTTATGTTAATGGACAAAAACAAAAAAAATCAAAATTTCATGTAGTCCCCCAAGTTGTTGTTATCTTTTTTCAA
>JAMYXO010005510.1:0-15318 GCA_033310375.1 Conus canariensis
AGCCAGAGCCAAATCATCACCAGGGCCAAACGGAATACCTTACCAGCTTTACAAGAAATGTCCCAAGGTGCTGGAGTGGCTCCACAGGCTGCTGCGATCGGCTTGGAGAAACCAGAAGATCAGCGGCCAGTGGACGACGGCAGATGGTGTGTACATCCCCAAAGAGCAAAACTCAAGTGACATTAGCCAGTTCAGGCCAATATCACTACTGAACGTCGAAGGGAAAATCTTCTTCTCTGTCATGGCAGCAAGGCTGACCAAGTACCTGATGGAAAACAAGTACTTGATGTGTCAGTCCAGAAAGGTGGCATCCCAGGCGTGGCTGGCTGTGTAGAACACGCCACAATGATCTGGGACGCAATCCAAAAAGCAAAAACAGAAAAGAGAGACCTGGACGTAGTGTGGCTTGATCTGGCAAACGCATATGGATCTGTGCCCCATGAGATGATACAGTTGGCTCTTGAGATGTACCATGTGCCAAAGAACATCCGCGACATGCTCAAGAAGTACTTCAATGGCTTCTCAATGCAGTTCTCTACCAAGGAGTACACAACAGACTGGATCAACTTGGAAGTGGGTATTGCAATGGGCTGTGCGATTTCCCCAATACTGTTCGTGCTGGCAATGGAACTCATCTTGAAAGCAGCAACAAACAACGCGAGACAAACAGACCTTGGCGATGGATACAAGATGCCTCCTCTCAAGGCCTTCATGGATGACACTACAGTGATTTCATCCAGAGAAGACGAGACACGTCATGTGCTGGAGAGGCTGGACGACATAGTTGCCTCATCCAGAATGAAGTTCAAGCCAAAGAAATCACGGAGTCTCTCACTGAGGAAAGGAAAAGTGGCCGGATCTGTGGTCTTCAGTGTTGCCAACCAGGCCATTCCAACAGTCACAGAAGAACCAGTCAAGAGCCTTGGAAGATGGTATGATGATACGCTGAAAGACACACAAAGAGCAAAAGAAACCAAGCAGATGGCGGAGGAAGGCTTGGAGACCATTGACCAGTGTGGGCTCCCTGGCAAATACAAGGTCTGGTGTCTGCAGTTCATGCTGATACCAAAGCTGCTATGGCCTCTGATGATATACGACATCTGCACCAGCATAGTGGAGGCAATGGAAGCCAAAATCAACAAGTTCACAAGGAAATGGCTTGGTGTCCCACCCTGTCTGACTGACATAGCGCTGTACTGTCCCAAGCAAAGCTGAAACTACCCTGAAATCCATCCTGGAGGAATACAAAGCAGGGAAGATCAGACTTCAAAGCATGCTGGAGGACTCAGGAGACAAGGTGGTAGAAGCAATCAAGCCCCAGCTGAAGACAGGCAGAAAATGGAAAGTTCAAGAGGCGATGGATTCTGCAAAAGAAAGTCTCAAGATCAGAGAAATAACAGGACACACACAGACCAACAGACAAGGACTGGGGGTGACCAAAACTGAATGGTGGTCAAAGGCCAAAGGAAAAGCCAAAAGAGACATGATGATTCAGGAGATGAGAAAAGAAGAAGACCAAAAAAGACTCCAAAAAGCAGTCCAGCAGAGCCAGCAAGGGCAATGGACAACGTGGGAGAATGCACTCCAAAGAAGTCTCACTTGGAATGACATTTGGCACATGGCCCCTCTCAGGATCAGCTTCATTCTCAGATCTGCATATGACCTTCTGCCCTCAAATGCAAACCTGGTGAAGTGGGGGAAAACAGACGATCCTGCATGCCCCCTCTGCCATGAAAAACAAACAGTGGAGCATGTCCTAAGCTCATGTAAAGTAGCCCTGGCTCAAGGAAGGTACACATGGAGGCACAACCAAGTGCTCAAAGAAATTGTACAAGTAGTCTGGGCTAGTACCAACACCACAAAAGGGAAAATCAGGACTCCAAAAGCACCCGCAACATTCTTCACGGCAGGAGGCAGCAAATCATGGCCAAGAACAACAGTGCCACTCGAAACATGCAGGCAGAGTCTGCTGGACGGGGCAGATGACTGGGAGTGCACTGCAGACCTCCCAGAATGGAAGAGTCACCCAGAGATCATCAGCAAGAGTGGCATGAGACCAGACATAGTAGTCCACTCTAAGTCAACCAAGCAGCTGATCATGATCGAGCTCACGGTGCCATATGAGAACAGAATGGAGGCAGCTCAAATCTACAAGACTGAAAAGTATGCTGATCTGGCAAACAGCCTGAGGAGAGAAGGCTATCAGGTCAAAGTCCTCACTGCAGAAATTGGAGCTAGGGGGTTTGTAGGAACGTCTGCATACAGCCTCATGAAACAGCTCTCAGTTGCAGGGAAGGAAAAAACCAGAGCCCTGAAAGCAATGGCAGAAGCGGCAGAGAGGTGTTCAAGCTGGATCTGGTCAAGGAGGAACAAAAGTGAACTTCATAAGGCTTAATTTCCTACAAATATCAGGTGTCCCTGTGGCTCAGTGGTTAAAGCGCGAGTCATTAAGTGGAAAATGAGCATGTCCAGAGGGTCATGGGTTCGAATCCCAGCCATGGCTCGTCCCAAGATGGGAAAAAAAAAGGGGCAGCAGAGGGACATCCGGAGTCATGAACCGGGTGTGGCCCAACCCCCCTAGAGTGTCAGGAGATAAGGGCCGAAACACTTGCTTGAAGGGGGCTTCTCTTCTGAGGACTCTCTGCTGCCACGCTCTCCACGAGTTTCTTTCTACTGATGCATGGGTAAACCATTGACTTCCGGGAATAGGCCGGAGGACGTCCGGGAAAGACCGGAGGACACTGGGAAAGACCAGAACCAAGGGCTCTGTGGGCTGGCTCCCCACTTTGCCTTAAACATGTGGCTACTAAAAATAAAAGGAAAAGATGCTCCCAGGATTCACCGAAAGGGGGAGAGAATGATGAATCCATCGGTGCTCAACCAATCATGACTGCAAATCCCAAACGGACTATGAACATGGACCAAATGGAATATCCATGTGTCTGTGGAAAGCGTTTCGCTACCACCCGTGGCATGAAGATCCACAGAACAAAGATGGGATGTGTGAAGACTCATCTGAATGAGCGGCAGCGCACTGCATCAGCAGATAAGACGTCGGAAGACCAAGGCCAGGATTTAAACCACAGTGCCAAGGACATCCACGCTGTTGGTTCGGATGAGGAATTTGCACAGGCCCTCGATGCCAGGCGCCTGAAACTCAACCTGCCACGAGCAAACGAAACTGAAGATTGGGAGAAACTGGATGCAAAAATCGTCCAAAGACTCGATGCACTGATAGGGAAAAGCACCCTGGAACACAAACTAGCCACATATGGGGACATTGTGTATGCCACATGTAGAGACGCCTATGGAGCAAAACTACCCAAAGAGAAAACACCTCCAAAGAAATCCAGACGCCAAGAAAAGATGGACAAGATCAGGGTCCAAAAGAAAAAACCTCAAGATGCAAATGAAGACCGCACTGCCAGCTGAAAAACAAGGCTTGGAAAAACTGTGGAAAGACCTGAAAGAAAAACACAGTGCCCTCAGCAAAGCGGAATCTGCGAGGAAGAGGAAGAGCAAAAAGAAGAAGACACAAGAGCGCTTCTTCAGAGACCCCTTCCAGTTTGCCAGAACACTGTTTGAGCAGCCAAAATCTGGGACCCTAAGTGTGGACAAAGGAGTTCTTGAGCAGCATCTGAGGAAAACATACTCTGACCCACAGAGCAAAGCACCACTCGACATTCAAGGTCTGGTGTGGCCAACCAACCCTGAGGAACAGTTCAATGGCAAGCCTCCAACGTTGGCGGAAATCAAGAAGGTGGTCGACAAAGCCAGAGCCAAATCATCACCAGGGCCAAACGGAATACCTTACCAGCTTTACAAGAAATGTCCCAAGGTGCTGGAGTGGCTCCACAGGCTGCTGCGATCGGCTTGGAGAAACCAGAAGATCAGCGGCCAGTGGACGACGGCAGATGGTGTGTACATCCCCAAAGAGCAAAACTCAAGTGACATTAGCCAGTTCAGGCCAATATCACTACTGAACGTCGAAGGGAAAATCTTCTTCTCTGTCATGGCAGCAAGGCTGACCAAGTACCTGATGGAAAACAAGTACTTGATGTGTCAGTCCAGAAAGGTGGCATCCCAGGCGTGGCTGGCTGTGTAGAACACGCCACAATGATCTGGGACGCAATCCAAAAAGCAAAAACAGAAAAGAGAGACCTGGACGTAGTGTGGCTTGATCTGGCAAACGCATATGGATCTGTGCCCCATGAGATGATACAGTTGGCTCTTGAGATGTACCATGTGCCAAAGAACATCCGCGACATGCTCAAGAAGTACTTCAATGGCTTCTCAATGCGGTTCTCTACCAAGGAGTACACAACAGACTGGATCAACTTGGAAGTGGGTATTGCAATGGGCTGTGCGATTTCCCCAATACTGTTCGTGCTGGCAATGGAACTCATCTTGAAAGCAGCAACAAACAACGCGAGACAAACAGACCTTGGCGATGGATACAAGATGCCTCCTCTCAAGGCCTTCATGGATGACACTACAGTGATTTCATCCAGAGAAGACGAGACACGTCATGTGCTGGAGAGGCTGGACGACATAGTTGCCTCATCCAGAATGAAGTTCAAGCCAAAGAAATCACGGAGTCTCTCACTGAGGAAAGGAAAAGTGGCCGGATCTGTGGTCTTCAGTGTTGCCAACCAGGCCATTCCAACAGTCACAGAAGAACCAGTCAAGAGCCTTGGAAGATGGTATGATGATACGCTGAAAGACACACAAAGAGCAAAAGAAACCAAGCAGATGGCGGAGGAAGGCTTGGAGACCATTGACCAGTGTGGGCTCCCTGGCAAATACAAGGTCTGGTGTCTGCAGTTCATGCTGATACCAAAGCTGCTATGGCCTCTGATGATATACGACATCTGCACCAGCATAGTGGAGGCAATGGAAGCCAAAATCAACAAGTTCACAAGGAAATGGCTTGGTGTCCCACCCTGTCTGACTGACATAGCGCTGTACTGTCACCAAGCAAAGCTGAAACTACCCCTGAAATCCATCCTGGAGGAATACAAAGCAGGGAAGATCAGACTTCAAAGCATGCTGGAGGACTCAGGAGACAAGGTGGTAGAAGCAATCAAGCCCCAGCTGAAGACAGGCAGAAAATGGAAAGTTCAAGAGGCGATGGATTCTGCAAAAGAAAGTCTCAAGATCAGAGAAATAACAGGACACACACAGACCAACAGACAAGGACTGGGGGTGACCAAAACTGAATGGTGGTCAAAGGCCAAAGGAAAAGCCAAAAGAGACATGATGATTCAGGAGATGAGAAAAGAAGAAGACCAAAAAAGACTCCAAAAAGCAGTCCAGCAGAGCCAGCAAGGGCAATGGACAACGTGGGAGAATGCACTCCAAAGAAGTCTCACTTGGAATGACATTTGGCACATGGCCCCTCTCAGGATCAGCTTCATTCTCAGATCTGCATATGACCTTCTGCCCTCAAATGCAAACCTGGTAAAGTGGGGGAAAACAGACGATCCTGCATGCCCCCTCTGCCATGAAAAACAAACAGTGGAGCATGTCCTAAGCTCATGTAAAGTAGCCCTGGCTCAAGGAAGGTACACATGGAGGCACAACCAAGTGCTCAAAGAAATTGTACAAGTAGTCTGGGCTAGTACCAACACCACAAAAGGGAAAATCAGGACTCCAAAAGCACCCGCAACATTCTTCACGGCAGGAGGCAGCAAATCATGGCCAAGAACAACAGTGCCACTCGAAACATGCAGGCAGAGTCTGCTGGACGGGGCAGATGACTGGGAGTGCACTGCAGACCTCCCAGAATGGAAGAGTCACCCAGAGATCATCAGCAAGAGTGGCATGAGACCAGACATAGTAGTCCACTCTCAGTCAACCAAGCAGCTGATCATGATCGAGCTCACGGTGCCATATGAGAACAGAATGGAGGCAGCTCAAATCTACAAGACTGAAAAGTATGCTGATCTGGCAAACAGCCTGAGGAGAGAAGGCTATCAGGTCAAAGTCCTCACTGCAGAAATTGGAGCTAGGGGGTTTGTAGGAACGTCTGCATACAGCCTCATGAAACAGCTCTCAGTTGCAGGGAAGGAAAAAACCAGAGCCCTGAAAGCAATGGCAGAAGCGGCAGAGAGGTGTTCAAGCTGGATCTGGTCAAGGAGGAACAAAAGTGAACTTCATAAGGCTTAATTTCACTACAAATATCAGGTGTCCCTGTGGCTCAGTGGTTAAAGCGCGAGTCATTAAGTGGAAAATGAGCATGTCCAGAGGGTCATGGGTTCGAATCCCAGCCATGGCTCGTCCCAAGATGGGGAAAAAAAAAGGGGCAGCAGAGGGACATCCGGAGTCATGAACCGGGTGTGGCCCAACCCCCCTAGAGTGTCAGGAGATAAGGGCCGAAACACTTGCTTGAAGGGGGCTTCTCTTCTGAGGACTCTCTGCTGCCACGCTCTCCACGAGTTTCTTTCTACATACTAATACTATTAATAACAATGCTATGATAATCATCATCATAATGAGGATATGTTCTACAGCACCCATCCAAACAATTAAGGTTCCAAGGTGCTATACGAATGTTTACAAATCTCTCTCTCTCTCTCTCTCTCTCTCTCTCTCTCTCTCTCTCTCTCTCTCACTCACACACACACACACACACACACACACACACACACACTAGCACATAGTATCATGGAGTGTAACACATACACTGCATAACAGAGGTAACAGCTCATTCATACACGAGTGAATGTGTGCATGTGACAGGCAGCAATTTACTTATTTAGCAATATCTCTGGTGGTATTCTGCAACTAATGATCAAACACATTTTAACTGCGGACATGGAGGAAGTGGCATGATGTAGTTTGAAACAATGAAAGATAGTGAGTTCAACAGCGTGGTTGCTGAAGAGGAGAATGCCCTAGAAGGAATTTGAAATATTGGATCATCAGACAAAGAGTAGACCAAAGGGAATGGGATGAAATGTGTATTTCAAAGAGGTCAGGAAGAAAGACAGACATTATCTTGTAATTTAGACATGCAGATTTATCCTACATTATACCCTACACAATTAGTACATATTCTATTCTATACAAATTCTTTATTCATCTAGATTTGTTTCTTCTTAAGATGCAAAATTAGCAAAGCACAATGCATAGTTTTTTCAATTTAATTTTCAAAATCCACATAATGTGTACTTTACATTAAATCAATGTTGACTCCTCTCTCTCTCTCTCTCTCTCTCTCTCTCTCTCTCTCTCTCTCTCTCTCTCTCTCTACACACACACACACACACACACACACACACACACACACACACAATCAAAACACACACATATTTACAATCTTTTTCTTTCTTAGACTGGAAGATGTCAAAATTGCTGTTGCTGTTATTGTTTGTTGCTGAGCAATGGAATGAGTGGAGTGTGGTGTTCAGGGGCAGACAGATGGTCGGAGGTTTATTCATAAATTGGCTTCAGCCAGTCAATGAAGACGTCATGGGACACGGTGAAGTTGCTTCCCTTTAATTACCTTCCAGAACTCCAGGAACCACATTTGAAAAAAAAAAAAAAAATCAGCTGGATGGCAGAACTAATGGTCACAAAGCCAGCAACACAGTGCGGCAGACCACTCAGATCTCCTGAAGACCAAACTGCCAAAAGTGTTTGTTTTCTTAAGCAGTTTCCCAATTGGAAAGCTGGCCATCCATTTAAAGTAGAACTGAATATTGATGAAAACCTCTGAATTGAATGACTAATAAATTGGAGTATGTCCCTTTGGATAGTTTCACTGTCCAATGAAATCTTGGGGAATTCAAGTCAGTGAACAGGCCTACTCCTGAACGTTCTCCTCAATGTTCATCATGTCGATAGGAAATACTCCACAGCCTGAGATACTGTCTTCATGAATGTGATGATGTGCAGTGGTAGGGAGTGCAGGCCAAGACAGGCAGATGATGGTAGGTTCAGGAACCAAGGGACAACAACCAGATAAAGAGAATGTAGAGGGAACAAAGTGGAGTTTTTTCCCTTTTATTTCACTTCCAAAGCCAGGAACATGCACACTCCAGCCAACAGCACCTCACTTATATATCAGAGAACCGGACTGTAAAACCAGCAACACTGTGCCATAGACCAAACAGGCCTTACAGAAATTTGTGCTATTTGTCACAGCTTCCATGTTGTCTGGCTCACCGTCCATTCAAAGCATTCAAACATACTGTACTACTACTGATGAAAACTTCAGAACCCAAGGAATAAAATGAAGCATGTCACATGTGATGCTTTGTTGTTATATTAAATTATTGGTGATTAAAGTCGACAACTCAAGCTACTTTTAATGAAATTTGCGATTATAAATACCAAACAACATGAAATAATTTCATAATGAATGAATGGCAGGCATTTCACTCTTCTGAAATGAATATTCAATTATTCAAATGCAGTATGAGCAGAGAACTTTGTCCCTGAAAAATACAAAACACATCTGCTGGCTCTTCTGTCAGTTCTGAGGTATTCACATTTTACTTAAAGAGTTTACATGAAATAATCAAGATTCCCCAATCAAAGGAGTTAAGGGGGAAGGTAGCTCTTGAACAAAACATGTTGTCTGCTAAAGGTCACCAAGAGATCTGTGTATATGAAATTTTGACACAAAATCTCAATTACAAAGTAGTCTATAGCAAGTTCACAACAGACTAATAAAATCATAATTTGTGAATAATTTTGATTGTGATTATTGTAACAAGAATCACAGGTTTAAAAAAAAAAGTCCTAGTTCTGCAGAATGATAATTCAGCCCAAATCTGTGACAATGATAGTGCGACAAAATGAAGGCAACCGAAGGCTGACATCATGGGCATGTGATGTATCACATGACTTTATCAGAGCTTACAAAGTTTACTTTTAAACTTTTGGATTTACAGTAATGAGCATCTTGAACAAAATCAAGAAACAAAGTCTGAATAGGCAAGAAGCAAACAACAGAAAAACACAGAGCAAAGTTCCATTCTGTTCAAAGTCCCTTCAATTGTAAATTGGTTTGTTATTTCTAAATCATCTACCAGTCACTCTGCAGTTGAAATTGATAGTAACCATATCTCTCACTTATCATTATCTGGTTTTAAAAACATCAGTGGAAAGGAAACGGCGTATCAGTTTAACATGCAGCAAAACAGAGGGTGTGCCCTGGTATTTTGTCCCTAATAGCAATGGTCTGCTGTGAAATGTGTAATTAGTTTTTCCCTGAAGGATTCTGTAATTTGAGTACATCGGTAATGTAGTGGAAGTGAATTCCAAACCACGCTACCTGAGTAAAAAGTAAGATAAGCTTGATTTCAATAGATGTATTCTAGGTGTGGGAACCTGGAATTTGGTTGAATCCCTAGGGTTTATGCTAAATTTGGACTGAAGAGTTTGTGGTGCTAAACCCGATGCAGTTTTTTGCATTAGCAGACATTTGTTGACAGCAAACATTTCTTGTAACGGAAGAGCCCCTGCTTTAGTATTATCCCCTTCACTAAGACTAGATGATTTAATAGGACTGCTTTAAGTGCTCTTTTGTAGACACGTAAGAGGTTTCATGGCATTAGCACTAGCAGAATCAAATAGTGTTGAACAATAATTGATTGAAGAGAGAACATGTGCGCGTAGGAACAATTTCCTGGCATGAAGGTTTAAGAAATGCTTAATCTTGCTGATATGTTTGTCTGGATATTGATTTACATAAACTGCGAAGAGGATAAGACCAAGAAAGATTATTATCAACATATACGTCTAGAACTCGATGACTTTCCACCACTTCAATTTCCTGATTATTGATAAAAATCAGTAAGAGAAATCAGAGAGAGAGAGAGAGAGAGAGAGAGAGAGAGAGAAGAGAAATGCATAAATGTCTGTGACTATGTAAGTGTATGCATAATGTGGTTATCTAAGTGCAAATAAATGTCCCTATAAGCATCCCTACAACATACCTGCAAATAATCTTTAAGTAAATGCTTAACTGAACTACAAATTCAAGAAAAAAACAACACTGAAGGCAAACTTCAAATCTGAAATAACATCACACACAGACATGCCTGATAATGGTGGTAAATGAGCTTGAAGAGGTAAACAGTCAAACAGGAGAGAGAGAGAGGGAGAGAGAGAGAGAGAGAGAGAGAGAGAGAGAGAGAGAGAGAGAGAGAGAGAGAGATGGTGTGTGTGTGTGTGTGTGTGTGTGTGTGTGTGTGTTCTGGTGCTTAAATGATTTTTCTCCTACCTGAGGATCCAGGCCTTGGGGGTGACTCCCACCGGGAACATCCAGGTTCTATACAACAGAGTCACAACACAAACTTAACATCCAGGTTCTATACAACAGAGTCACAACACAAACTTAACATCCAGGTTCTATACAACAGAGTCACAACACAAACTTAACATCCAGGTTCTATACAACAGAGTCACAACACAAACTTAACATCCAGGTTCTATACAACAGAGTCACAACACAAGCATCAGTCCAGAAGCAAACAACAGAAAAACACAGAGCAAGGTTCCATTCTGTTCAAAGTCCCCTTCAATTGTAAATCGGTTTGTTATTTCTAAATCATCTACCAGTCACTCTGCAGTTGAAATTGAATTAAAATGTGAGATATATTTTATGCCAGAACCAGCCCATTCTGTAGTTTTAATTGTGCATTAAACATTGTAACTTCAACATGACTAAACTCACAACCTTGGTATTTTGTGCCACCTTGGAGTAAGCACAGTGTTTTTGTTGTGTGTGTGTGTGCTTTTTAAGACTGCATCAAACAATTCCAAGTGTCCATCTTACACAAACGTTCCTCACATCAAATTATTAAAAAGAAGATGGAATAGGTACAAATGAAGGTTGCTATCATCAACAGAAAACAGAACAGGATTGTGATAATAAATGAGGAAACATTTTTAATCTGCAAGATACAAAGATTGCAGCAACCCCCCCCCCCCCCCCCCCCCCCCCCCCCCCCCCCCCCTTCTGTAAAGGTCTTTCTGATGAAGTCTTCTTTTCCTCTTCCTTCAGTGAGATCTTAATGCACTCTATATGTTATGTGACACTTCTGACAAAATCTGCCAGTGACAAAACATGCTGGGTGACAAAACATGCTGCTTATTATACTTGTAGTATGAGCCAAGAACCCCAATTAAACACCTTGCTTGGACTGAACTAATCTGAAAGGAACAGAAAACCCTACAATTAAACACCTTGCTTGGACTGAACAATCTGAAAGGAACAGAAAACCCTACAATTAAACACCATGCTTGGATGAACAAATCTGAAAGGAACAGAAAACTCTACAATTAAACACCTTGCTTGGACTGAACTAATCTGAAAGGAACAGAAAACTCTACAATTAAACACCTTGCTTGGACTGAACTAATCTGAAAGGAACAGAAAACCCTACAATTAAACACCCTGCTTGGACTGAACAAATCTGAAAGGAACAGAAAACCCTGGCAAACACAGGAGAAAAAAAATTCTATGGCACTTTATGTTGCAACCAAAGCTAACAAAGATGAAATCTACACAAATTTGAGGTACACAGAAGCCAATACATACTGAAAAACTGATCTACACATGCATACATACTTCACTGATTTACACATGTATGTACTTCACTGATTTACACATGTATGTAACTTCATTGATTTACACATGTATGTACTTCACTGATTTACACATTATGTACTTCACTGATTTACACATTATGTACTTCACTGATTTACACATGTATGTACTTCACTGATTTACACATGTACGTACTTCATTGATTTACACATGCATGTACTTCACTGATTTACACATGTATGTACTTCACTGATTTACACATGCATGTACTTCATTGATTACACATGTATGTACTTCACTGATTTACACATGTATGTACTTCACTGATTTACACATGTATGTACTTCACTGATTCAAGTTGCCTGGAACCAGATCTCTGAATGCAATCCAAAAGCAGGGATGTATGAAAATTATCTCTTTAATCAACTCGCAGTCTCAATTCCACGATTAACATAAAGGCAAAACAAACACTTTGTTCCCATCTGACCTCCGCAAATAAAAGGTCACACGAAAACAACAAAAGAAGAAAAGGAGAGAGAGAGAGAGAGAGAGAGAGAGAGGGAGAGAGAGAGTCAGATTTCTTCCTTTTCCCTCTATTTTCCAGGAGGCTGAAGAGACACCTGCTGGCTGCTGACAGCATTTTTGTTATTCCAACAGTAGGGGCTTTGAGGGGTGGAGAGAGAAACTTTGGAGACATGCATATATACATTTTTGCAAAATGACAAACTGATACTCAATCATTTCCTTTTTACCTCCTTTTCCCTTTTCATTTAATCCTAAGTTTTGTTTTCCATCCTTTCATATCAATGGCAGAAGGTGCAGAGACAGGGGAGGGACAGGGAGTTCTTAAAGGTCTAATCATATTGAGTTTTAAATGATGAAGGTGATAATAATGGAGGCAGATAAGAATGGAGGCAGCTCAAATCTACAAGACTGAAAAGTATGCTGATCTGGCAAACAGCCTGAGGAGAGAAGGCTATCAGGTCAAAGTCCTCACTGCAGAAATTGGAGCTAGGGGTTTGTAGGAATGTCTGCATACAGCCTAAATGAAACAGCTCTCAGTTGCAGGGAAGGAAAAAACCAGAGCCCTGAAAGCAATGGCAGAAGCGGCAGAGAGGTGTTCAAGCTGGATCTGGTCAAGGAGGAACAAAAGTGAACTTCATAAGGCTTAATTTCACTACAAATATCAGGTGTCCCTGTGGCTCAGTGGTTAAAGCGCGAGTCATTAAGTGGAAAATGAGCATGTCCAGAGGATCATGGGTTCGAATCCCAGCCATGGCTCGTCCCAAGATGGGAAAAAAAAAGGGGCAGCAGAGGGACATCCGGAGTCATGAACCGGGTGTGGCCCAACCCCCCTAGAGTGTCAGGAGATAAGGGCCGAAACACTTGCTTGAAGGGGCTTCTCTTCTGAGGACTCTCTGCTGCCACGCTCTCCACGAGTTTCTTTCTACTGATGCATGGGTAAACCATTGACTTCCGGGAATAGGCCGGAGGACGTCCGGAAAGACCGGAGGACACTGGGAAAGACCAGAACCAAGGGCTCTGTGGGTTGGCTCCCCACTTTGCCTTAAACATGTGGCTACTAAAAATAAAAGGAAAAGATGCTCCCAGGATTCACCGAAAGGGGAGAGAATGATGAATCCATCGGTGCTCAACCAATCATGACTGCAAATCCCAAACGGACTATGAACATGGACCAAATGGAATATCCATGTGTCTGTGGAAAGCGTTTCGCTACCACCCGTGGCATGAAGATCCACAGAACAAAGATGGGATGTGTGAAGACTCATCTGAATGAGCGGCAGCGCACTGCATCAGCAGATAAGACGTCGGAAGACCAAGGCCAGGATTTAAACCACAGTGCCAAGGACATCCACGCTGTTGGTTCGGATGAGGAATTTGCACAGGCCCTCGATGCCAGGCGCCTGAAACTCAACCTGCCACGAGCAAACGAAACTGAAGATTGGGAGAAACTGGATGCAAAAATCGTCCAAAGACTCGATGCACTGATAGGGAAAAGCACCCTGGAACACAAACTAGCCACATATGGGGACATTGTGTATGCCACATGTAGAGACGCCTATGGAGCAAAACTACCCAAAGAGAAAACACCTCCAAAGAAATCCAGACGCCAAGAAAAGATGGACAAGATCAGGGTCCAAAAGAAAAACCTCAAGATGCAAATGAAGACCGCACTGCCAGCTGAAAAACAAGGCTTGGAAAAACTGTGGAAAGACCTGAAAGAAAAACACAGTGCCCTCAGCAAAGCGGAATCTGCGAGGAAGAGGAAGAGCAAAAAGAAGAAGACACAAGAGCGCTTCTTCAGAGACCCCTTCCAGTTTGCCAGAACACTGTTTGAGCAGCCAAAATCTGGGACCCTAAGTGTGGACAAAGGAGTTCTTGAGCAGCATCTGAGGAAAACATACTCTGACCCACAGAGCAAAGCACCACTCGACATTCAAGGTCTGGTGTGGCCAACCAACCCTGAGGAACAGTTCAATGGCAAGCCTCCAACGTTGGCGGAAATCAAGAAGGTGGTCGACAAAGCCAGAGCCAAATCATCACCAGGGCCAAACGGAATACCTTACCAGCTTTACAAGAAATGTCCCAAGGTGCGGAGTGGCTCCACAGGCTGCTGGCGATCGGCTTGGAGAAACCAGAAGATCAGCGGCCAGTGGACGACGGCAGATGTGTGTACATCCCCAAAGAGCAAAACTCAAGTGACATTAGCCAGTTCAGGCCAATATCACTACTGAACGTCGAAGGAAAATCTTCTTCTCTGTCATGGCAGCAAGGCTGACCAAGTACCTGATGGAAAACAAGTACTTGATGTGTCAGTCCAGAAAGGTGGCATCCCAGGCGTGGCTGGCTGTGTAGAACACGCCACAATGATCTGGGACGCAATCCAAAAAGCAAAACAGAAAGAGAGACCTGGACGTAGTGTGGCTTGATCTGGCAAACGCATATGGATCTGTGCCCCATGAGATGATACAGTTGGCTCTTGAGATGTACCATGTGCCAAAGAACATCCGCGACATGCTCAAGAAGTACTTCAATGGCTTCTCAATGCGTTCTCTAACCAAGGAGTACACAACAGACTGGATCAACTTGGAAGTGGGTATTGCAATGGGCTGTGCGATTTCCCCAATACTGTTCGTGCTGGCAATGGAACTCATCTTGAAAGCAGCAACAAACAACGCGAGACAAACAGACCTTGGCGATGGATACAAGATGCCTCCTCTCAAGGCCTTCATGGATGACACTACAGTGATTCATCCAGAGAAGACGAGACACGTCATGTGCTGGAGAGGCTGGACGACATAGTTGCCTCATCCAAATGAAGTTCAAGCCAAAGAAATCACGAGTCTCTCACTGAGGAAAGGAAAAGTGGCCGGATCTGTGGTCTTCAGTGTTGCCAACCAGGCCATTCCAACAGTCACAGAAGAACCAGTCAAGAGCCTTGGAAGATGGTATGATGATACGCTGAAAGACACACAAAGAGCAAAAGAACCAAGCAGATGGCGGAGGAAGGCTTGGAGACCATTGACCAGTGTGGGCTCCCTGCAAATACAAGGTCTGGTTGTCTGCAGTTCATGCTGAACCAAACTGCTATGGCCCTGATGATATACGACATCTGCACCAGCATAGTGGAGGCAATGGAAGCCAAAATCAACAAGTTCACAAGGAAATGGGTTGGTGCCCCCCCTGTCTGACTGACATAGCGTGAAATGTCCAACAAAACAAAACCCCCGAAA
>JAMYXO010005511.1:0-15307 GCA_033310375.1 Conus canariensis
TCTGACCGCATCACAGGTGACTGAGACCCCCGGGGTTTTTTAATCGTTTAAAGAATTTGCTAAACCTTATAAATAAATGTGGGAACCCAAAAAACCCGTTGCAATCACGAGCTTATAAAAAATTCCAAGTTGTGGCCCCTCCTGTGGAGGGGCTACGTCACACCCTTTTTCCCCTTTTAAAACAGAAGCGTTTCTTGGAAAAAGGGGAGTTGGTGGAGATTGGGGGGGGGGGGGGGGGGGGGGGGGGGGGGAGGGGGGCGGGAAAGACCTTTCCTTTTCCCGGGTTTTCGGGAAATACCTAAATTTGGGGGAAAAGGGAGGATGAAAAATTTTCTTCTATTTAATGTTTCCTTTTTCTTTTTTTTTTTTCCCCCCCGTCTCTTTTTGATCTGTTTTTAAAATTTGTCTTAGTTGGAGTTTTCTTTCTTTCTTTAGCGATTTAGTTTGTTTGCTAGAAAAGTTTTTTTTGCCATTTACGGAAAAATGTAGTTTCATTTTTTTAAATTTGGGTTTCTTTAAAAATACATCCCATGTATTCGTTGATTGCTTGTTTCATTCGGTCAGTCCTCCATTCAACCAATCATCTGTTTTCTGTCATTTTTCTTTCTCATTTAAAACTCTTCAGTTTAAAATAATGAAATAAATAGAAAAAAAAAATTTAAATAAAATAAATAAACAAATAAATAAAAAAATGGGTTATTCTTGTTCTCTTTCCCCCTTTTCTTGCCTCCTTTTATTTTTTTTTCCCCCCAAATTCAGTTTTTAAATTTAAATTTTTTTCTGGGCTTTCCTTTATTGTCGTCTTTAACGTTGTCGTCGTTGTGGTCGTCGTCGGGGTTTCTTTCGTCACCGTATAAAAATTTTTTTTTTTTTTTTTTTTTTTTTTTTTTTTTTTTTTTTTTTTTTTTTTTTTTTTTTTAATATTTTTTCTTTTCTTCTCCTTCCCCCCGCCCCCTTCCTTCTCCTCTTCCTCTTCCTCCTCCTCCCCCTTTTGCATCTCCCCCTTCTCCTCCTCCTCCTTCTTCTTCCCCCTTTTTTTTGAGAGTATAAAGGTGCCCAAAAAAGAATCAACGGGAAAAAAAAGGGGGGGTGAAAGGGAAAATTTCCCGAAGCTGGTTGTCAAGCACATTGCTTTTTCTTTTCTTTTCTTATTATCGACGTAAATTCTTTTTTTTTCTTCTTCTTCTTCTTCTTCTTTTTTTTCTCTCTCTTCTTCTCCTCTCTCTCTCTCTTTCACAGAGAGAGAGGAGGAAAGAGGGGAGAGAGAGGAAAAGGGGGGGGGGGGCAGAAACCTTAAAAACATCAAGAAAAATTAACAAAATTATATTTTTGCACTTTGCGACACACACACCCACACACACAACACAACACACACACAACACACACACCCCCCCACCCCAAAACAAGGGGAGGGAGGGAGAGGAGAGGGAGAGAGAAGAGAGAGAGAGAGAGAGGAAAAAAACCAATAAAAAACCCCGAAAATGAAAAAAAATAAACTGTGCACGTGCGACCCCCTCTTTTATAAAGAAAGCATCGGGGTTTTAAAGGAAGGGGCCCCAACAGGGGTGGGGGGGGGAGTGAAGCTGGGGCGGGTGGACGGGGGGGGGGGGGGGAGTGGGGGGGGGGAGAAAAGGAATTTAGAACGGCACGTCAAAGCTCTCAGGGCAAGGCAGTCTACAAAACTCCTACGCTTTTCCCCCCAAAAGGGCCACTGTTTGACCTTTCCCCACCAAAAGAAGCGTGAAAAAAAACGTTTTGGGAAATTTTGGGGGCCCCCCCCCCCCGCCCCCCCCCCCCCCCCCCCCCCCCCCCCCCTTTAACCCCCCTTTTCCCCCTCCTTTTTTTTTTTTTTTTTTTTTTCCCCCTTTTTTTTTTTTTTCTTTTTTTTTTTTTCTTTCTGCTACGCAGGTTTGATACTCCTGTATAGCAGGCAAATGGACTTTTGTGTGAATTACCGTTTTTTATCCCGGGCCCCAAAAAACAGCCATACTCCATTTGGGGGGGTGCAGCTTGTAACATGTCCCTCCATCCCAAACCCCCGGCCCAAATGGCCTTCTTTTTTTGAAAGTTGGTTATTTTACGGTTCAAGATTTGTGCGTGCGTTCACACAGGGAAACCCCCCGGGGTTTTTAAACCAAACGAAGGACTTTTGGGGGAAAGGAGTAAAAAGTAATGTTAACACCAGGGGAAAAACCCCCGTACCCAAATTTTTAACCCAAACCCCAAAGGGTCAGGGTCCGGGGGCCCCCCCCAACTGGGCTTTTTTCCCGGGCCCCTTTTCCTTCTTCATATTCCCTTTTTTTCTAGTCTTTTGTGTCCTTTCCCTTTTCCCCCATCCCTTTCCCCCCGCCCCGGTCGTAGTCCTGATAGTTTTTTTTTTCTTTTTTTTAAATATGTTCTTCTTTTTTTTTTTTAATCCATTTTCAAATTTTTAAAAAACCAAGAAAAGAACCAAAAAATGCTTTGACTCCAACATTTTGTTACCTTACCTTTATGTTTCGGAAGTCGCAATAGAAACGGGTTCTTGAAAAGATGGGATTCTTGCCACAGTAAAACCTATTTGTCGCCACAGGCCTACCCCCCGCCCCCCTCCCTCCTTCCCCTCCTCCTCCACTCCTATCCCTCCGAAAAACCTCTTCCCCCCTGTTCTGCTTAAAATAAACGTCACATTCGAATAAAACAGAACAGAAACAGAAATAAAGCGACAGGGCTGGGAGCGAGGACATAGAAAAAGACCGTCTGCCGTTTTTTCGGTGCCTCTACGTAACTCTCCTCTCTCGCGGCTTACGTTCTCTGTGTGTGTGTGTGTGTGTGTGTGTGTGTGTGTGTGTGTGTGTGTGTGTGTGTGTGTGTGTGTGTGTGTGTTCTTTTCCATGGGGACCATTTCTAAGAAAGAAACGGCAGCTTTTTCTCCCTTCAGCGTCCGCATTCCGTTCCTTCCTCAGTGCCAGAGTGGGCTTTCCCCCCTATTATAATCAATAATTTGGATCCTTCTCTTTAATTAAGAGAAGGGTGCAGGGTAGGAGGCGTAGGGAGTGATGGAGAAAGCAAATGGTTGTCAGTGTTGGGGTCTGTTCCGCTGCCAACGGGTACTACATCGCCAGGCTGCTGGGGGGCACGTGGGTACATATGTGTGTGTGTGGTGTGGTGCGTGTGTGGGTGGAGGGTATGGTGTTGGAAAGGCGTGTGAAAACAATGAGGATGCTTTTTCTCAGTGGCTACGGTTTAATCCATGTTTAGAAATTCCGGATCCTGCCCCTTGCCGCCCCTCCCGCCCGTTTCCTCCCACACACCCCCAAACTACAGCCGTCCAACATCCCCCATTACATGTACAAGGCACACAGTATCTGAGACTGCGGGCAAGAAGCAGCCCTTCAACCCGAATACGATGTTGCAAACATTCATAAACAGGGTTGAAAATGAAGCGAAGCCATCTGGAGGAAAATCCCAAATTGCGTCAAGTTCAATATTTATCAAGAAGAGATCCCGTCCTCGGTTGTTGTCCTAAGGAAACCAACATTTGTTTTCCTGATATATCTATCTATCTATCTATCCATCTATCTGTCTATCTATCTATCTATCTACGCGCGCGCGCGCGCGGTGTACGGGGTGTGTGTGTGTGCGTGCGTGCGTGCGTGCGTGCGAATGTGCGTGCGTGCGTGTGTCTGTGTGTCTGTGTGGACCGAAATTTCTTCACCGAGAGGGTGCCAGTTCCTGACAAATTAAGACCAAAAGGAAAAGGATATTTTGGATTACCTTAATCATAGTAGATATTTTTTAGTGTCGCCCATTTCGCCCTAAAAGATGTAAGTAGAACATTCCTACCACAATACAAACGTGGTGCAGTGCATTTCTACCACGATACACCAGTAATACAATTTTACCAAGAGACACCAGTGGTACATTCTACCAAGAGACACCATTGAAACATTTCTACCAAGATACACCAGTAATACATTTTTAAACCCAAAAGACAGTAATACATTTCTACCAAGAGACACCATAGTACATTTTTACCAAGAGACAGTGAACATTTCTACCAAGAGAAACCAATGGTGCATTTCTGCCAAGAGACACCAGCGGTACATTTCTAACAAAAGACACCAGTGGGACATTTCTACCAAGAGACACCAGTAATAGATTTCTACCCAAAAACACTAATGATACATTTCTACCCAAAAAATACCAATGGTACATTTCTACTAAGAGACACACATTTCTATCAAGAAATACCAATGGTACATTTCTACTAAGAGACACCAAAGAATACATTTCTACCAAGAAACACGAGTGGTGCAGTTCTACCAGGGGACACCAATGGTACATTTCTGTCAAGAGACACCAATGATACATTTCTATCAAGAAAAAAAAGTGGTGCATTTTTACCAGGAGAGACCCCAAAGGTGCATTTCTATCAAGAGACAACAATGGTGCATTTCTACCGAGAGACAACATGGTGGGATTTCTACCGAGAGACAACAGTGGTGCATTTCTACCGAAGACAACAGTGGTGCATTCCCGAGAGACAACAGTGGTGCATTTCTTCGAGAGACAACAATGGTGCATTTCACCGAGAGACAACAATGGTGCATTTCTACCAGGAGACAACAATGGTGCATTTCTACCAGGAGACAACAATGGTGCATTTCTAGCAGGAGACAACAGTGTGCATTTCTACCAGGAGACAACAATGGTGCATTTCTACCAGGAGACAACAATGGTGCAATTTCTAGCAGGAGAAACAGTGGTGCATTTCTTACCAGGGGAAAAACAGTGGGTGCATTTTTTACCAGGAGACAGCAGTGGTGGCATTCTACCAGGAGACCCAAAAGTGGTGCATTTCTACCAGGAGACAACCCGTGGTGCATTTCTACCAGGAGACAACCCGTGGTGCATTTCTACCAGGGACAGCAGTGGTGTATTTCTGCCCAGGGGTATTCATAAATACAATTCTACAACGACGCAACAGTGATACATTTCTACAAAAAGGCAAAAACTCTGGTACATTTCTGCAAAAAAAAGACATGAGTGAGTACATTTGAAAACCAAAAACAAAAACTTATAACATTTCTACAAAGAGACAATACTGGGACCCCATGTACAAAGAGGCTACGTCAGATTTCTACAAAGAGACACTAAACACTTCCTGCGTTCCCACCCCGTCTCTCCATCCCTTCCCCCCCCCCCCTTGCTCCCCTACCCCTTTCCCTCCCCCGCTACCACCATCTTTCCAGTTCATCAACACCCCATCAACCTCACCCTCCTCCTCCTCCCGTCTCTGGCGCCACGTTACGGTTTCTGTCGTCACCCTTGTCCCCTGTCAGAAAGATCAAAAGGGGAGTTTCACAAAACAAGAGAATCAAGAGGTGGCTGGCTGGCTTATCCTAGCAGCGAGCGAAGTCAGAGACCAAAGAAGCGGACGCAAGACAAATTCAAATTCACACTGAGACTATTATTTTCTTCGAGCTTTTCTTCTTTTTGTGGAAGGGTCAGTGTCTTGATCGTTATCTGCACTCATTTAGGGGTGATTACTGCCTTTCGTGTCCCACACAGGACGGCCAATTTGTCTCGCATGCGACGAGTGCACCTTCATTCCTAGCCCTGCTCGCCGCTAGGAAACCGCCGTTGTTTCCCAAGCAAGCCATGTTTCGAAAACCTCGCTTGTACGAAACTCGACACTGGTCATTATGGTTCTTCCCACGCACCTTTGGCGAGTCCATTTGCCCGTTGGCTTAAAAACCGCGGTGAGAACGGAGGGAGGGATAACTCAAAGAGAGTTTTCTTTTTTTGCTCCCCCCCCCCCCCCCCCCCCCCCCCCCCCCCGCACCTTTTGTCGATCCTTTTGTCACATTTTGCTTCACCCAAAGGGGCAAAAGGTGGATGGAAATCAGTCAAAGAAGCGTTGCTTTTTTTCCCCCCCCCCCCCCCCCCTTCCTCCCCCCCACCCACCCCCCCTATCTGCCCGGGTCTGCGTTAGGGAAAGGGTTAGGGGGAAAGGGCGGTTTGATTGTGTCAACAACCCGTGCTTCAGGGGAAAAACGCCCCCCTTCAAAGTTCGAAGTGGGGGTCTGAGAAAGACCAAAGCGCGGTAGCCAAATGTTGTTAAAACCACGGGCCTTTACTGAATATTGCCCCAAGCACGTGTATTTGTCAAAAATATTGTTCTAAGCATTGTCCAAGTTTTCTAAGCAAGGGCCTTTATATGAACTTTTGTTCCACCAACTCAATTGCTTCAAATATTGTTCAAGCAGGGGCTGTTATTTAAAATTATTCTAAGCACACGCCAAGGTTTTTCGAACCAGGCCGGGGTCTTAATATTTTTTCCAACCCAACATTTTCTCTAATTTGTTAACACAGGCCTTCATCTTAACAGGTTCCGGCATGGAGCTTTGTCATGGGGGAGATCATTGCCTGTACGCCCAAAGTACGGACATTTTTTTCCCCAAAACTTAAAAACCCCAAAAATTTTTTTCCCAAAGCACGGAGTATTGCCCCAAACGGAGTTTGTCTCATTTTCACCTAAATATTGTCCCGGCAGGGGAACGTTTTCCCCAACTCGCTTTTAACAACGTCTGTGCAAAAAAGGAAATTGGACCCCCGTTTTTTTGCTTTAGCGCGGGGTGACATTCAAAGCACCGTTTTCCCCAACATCGTCAAAGGGGGGGAATTTCCCAAACCCGCACACAAAACGTCGAACACAGGCCTATATGGGAGACGCCCAAAAACGCACGCTTTTTTTTGCCTCTTAAAGGGGAAAAACATTCCAATACGTAATTCTTTTTCCCAAATTTGCAAATTTTTTTTTTGGGGGGTTCGTCATTTTTTTAAAAAGCCCTTAAATTTTTAAACCCTTTGACCTCAAAACAAATTTTTAAACGTACTGAACATTGCCAAAAAATTTTTTTTTACTCAAGTCGAAACAGAAAACAATTAAAAAAAAAAAAACAAAACTGTAAAAATCCCGCTCAAGAGCAAATTTTGCCTGTGCCAGAGTTTTTAAAAGGGGAAAAGCTAGGTTTTCCCAAATGCTGATGAGGTCAGTGTTCGGATGGGCGAGCAAGGTTTGTAGAAACGTGTTCTGGCGCAAAACAATGGGTGACCCACGTTTTCTTTCTTTCTCTGGCATGTTTTGTTTTGTGTGTTAGAAAAAATCTGCTTTTTTTGGGATACCATAGACACCAAACAAATCAAAAGACTCAAGACTGAGAATTCCTGGTGCGTTTTGGTTACACCCTACCTAGTGAACAAAACACAAACGACCAGAAAATTCAACCAGTACCTTAAACTTGGGTGCCCCCCCCCAAAGGCCCGTTTTTGGACCCGTACTTTTTTGGTAGACATTTAAACCTTAACATCCTCACGACCCCCCTTTTTGGTCCCTTTAAAAGTCAAAGCCAAAGCACACAGCAGCGCAACTCATGTCCCTTCCACCATTCCTTTGGATTTTGTTTCCTTTCGACATTTTTTTTTAAAACTAAAACATTTTTCAAAAATATTTAATCCTGGCAGGAAAACAAAGAATCAGTTCCATTCGCGGGGGCCGACATACTTTAGTCTTTTTCTTGATCCCCTAAAATCTGTACTACTGCAATGCCTTCTCTCTGGCCCCTGTTAATTTTTTGTATATATTTAAGCTACAGCGTACGTTTTTTTTTTTTCTCTCTCTAAAAGGGTTTGGCCCGTTTTCTTTTATTGAATTATGTCATGATTAGATTTGTTACTTATTAATACAGTGACCCTCAAGGGACAACCCACACACACACACCACACACACACACCACACACACACCACCACACAACACACCACACACAAACACACACACACACAACGGAGAGAGAGAGAAGAGAAGAGGGAGAGAGGAGAGAGAGAGAGAGAGAGAGAACATCTACGGGAAAAAACAATAAAATAGGACAAAAAACCGATTAGATACTGCAGCCTTAAGGGGCATGATACGGTTTTGACATCCTCTCTCCCCTCTCCCCTCCTCCCTCCCCTCTTTTTTTTCTGTGGTGTGTGTGGGTGTGGGGTTGTGTGTGTGTGTGTGGGTTGTGTGGCGTGCGTGCCGGCGCGTGCACAGCGCGCGGACGCGAACTTTTTAAAACAATACAGCCGTACAAAGGGTTAAAACGCGGTCTAGCCGAGCACGTGAAAAACGAGCGCTTTAAACCCCATAAGGCAGCTTTTCGGGATGCTAACTGTGCAGATGGTGTGGACAGAAACAATGGAAAATGAATTTAAAATCTATAGATATTCCTCAGGCGAAGGGGGAACCCTCGCGTCTTCTGTCAGCCCTAAAGATTTTTTTAATGGAGGTTTTGGGTGTGGTGTGTGGTGTGGTGGGTGTTGTGGTGTGTGGTTGCTTGGGGGAGAGGAGAGGAAAAGGGGGAGGAGACAGACAAATAAAAAGACAGACAGATAGACAGACAGACAGACAGTAAGGGGAAAAGCGAGCCACCGGGAAAATCAAAAGTAGTTTGTTCAGAACGAAAAAACCCTTTTTTGGTTATTAACGAAGCAAGAAAAAAAAAAAGAAAAAAAATTATTTTTAAAATAACTTTGGGATGAAGAGAAACCAAAGAACTGCTTTTTACATTGAGGATTGTACAAGACTGAACAACAAAATAAGAGAATCTTTCAAAAAACCCAAAACCCCCCAACACGGGGAGAGAGAGAGGGAGAGAGGGTAGAGGGGGGAAGGGAGATTTCTTTTTAAAAAAGGGGGTCACGTTGTTTTTAAAAAGTTAAAATTTTCAGTGCTTTTCCATAACAAATTCTTTTTTAGAGTGACATGATTTTAAGAAGGGAAAAATTTTTCAAATTTGTGCAACCGTATGTTTGAATTCGGAAAGGGTTGTTTGGGTCTGTTTCCAACCCGAACGCCGGGTTTAAAAACTCTCTGGGGGAGAAAAAAGCAACTGCAGACGGCAAACACAAAACAGGAGCGCCAACATTTGTTAAGAATGGTAAAAAAAAAGGGAAGGGCCCAGACGCAAACAAGGACAAAACCTGGGGAGAGGCGTTTAAAGGCCCGATCATTTCACATACTGAACGGATTGTCCCATAAACACGCAGACTCTGCATAAAAAGTTTAATCAGGGGACAATCAACAGAAGTCGTTCACCAGCGACATCTACTCACAGCAGGACTACGAGGAAGACCCAAAACAACGAGCCCGGCAAGACAAACGTGTCTTCTGGACGCCCCCGCCCTTGGTCGCTACAATGTTCGGGGCCCAAAAATGACGAGAGAAGAGAGGGGAGGAAGAGAGGAAAAAGGGGAGAGAGAGAGAGAGCAACCTTTTCTGGGCATTTTTTTTACAGTTAAGTTCAAGGAGTCCTTTTACCAATTTAATGCAGCATGCATATTTTTATGAAGCACGCACTTTTGTATCAACTTGCTTGCTGGGTATGAAGCACACACTTTGGATAATTTCCTGCGATCGGTATGAAGCACCCACTTCTGAAAACAACTTGCCTGCTCCATAACGCTCTGGGCGAACGGTTACCATTTGCTGCAGGGCTGACGTTGTCACTTGAACGACAAAGGGGTTGACTTTTCGATTTAAACCCTCCTGTCCACCCGCAGTGAATGG
This sequence comes from Conus canariensis, assembly GCA_033310375.1. Classification (NCBI taxonomy): domain Eukaryota; kingdom Metazoa; phylum Mollusca; class Gastropoda; order Neogastropoda; family Conidae; genus Conus; species Conus canariensis. The sequence goes on from JAMYXO010005511.1 coordinate 9,594, forward strand.
GTCATGATTCAGTTTTAGGGCGGGGGAAAGGGGGCAGAAGGAAAAATTTTGGGGCCCCCCTTCCATCATGTATATAACCTCTAACATTCAAATGAAGCCGACGGCTTTGGGAAAATTTCACAGGCTTTGGTCAACTGCGAAAGGTTTACCAAACTTTAAACGCAAAAGAATAAGCACAATGGCATGTCATTTTGAAACATAACCCCCAAAAAACGGAAACTGACTTAAATTTTTTGTCTCGCTGTATATCTGATAAGTGACTTGTGAGTGCAAACCGTCGATATTACAAATAACTTTTTAGTGTACAGTGTGTTATCGCCGAAACACAATAGGTCACTGCAATGCGGACTAATCCACACACACAACACCACTTTACCCAAACATTGAACCCCGGGTAAAGGAACGCAACTTAACCCAATGATCAAGAAAAAATTTTTTTTGGGGTCTCGGGACAAGACAAGCCAAAGCCCCACCCCACACTAAACAACGGGTGATCATTGCTGCCAAAGGAAGGGAGCGACTCAAAGCTATTTGCATGTCTTTTGGCAGACTCCACAAGAACGTAGGAACAGGAGAGGCATCACCCGAGACCCAAAATCAAGGGGGTATCGGGCCATAGTTCTCACCCACTGCTCTATGGCTGTGACACATGGCGGTTTTCCCCGCACGCCAGGAAAATGAACCATTTCCATACCACCTGCCCCAGAAAACCCGGACACTGAAGTCCCTTCACTTGTGCTGTCCGCCTAGCATCTTCACCCTCCTGATGCAGTCACAGCTTTGCTGGGCAGGCATTTGTGCAGCCCGACCACGGCTGCCAAAGAAACTAGTTTGGCGAACTAAAGGAAAAAAGCTCTCATGGAGGCCCGAAGAAACGTTTCAAAACAACCTCAAAACTTTCCCCGAAGGGCCTTTTAACACAACCACACAACATGGGAGCAACTGCCCAGGACAGAGCGGGTGGCGATCAGTGTCCGCAAGGGGGCCGAAACCCGTGAAAGTAACAAACGCTGCGCTACAGCGAGGATTAGGAAAACCGTTCAAAGATCTCCCAACTCCGCCCCTCCCCTGTCCAACTGGATAGGGCTTTTCCGGGCGCGATCGGCCTGCCACCATCTACGCACTCACCCCCGAACCCAGGAAACTAATGGTCTTCGTCGTTTCGACGGACAGACAACATTTTTCATAGCTAGCGCATGCCATGGGAGGCAAGAAAGACCAGGGGAGGTCCCCTGGGTTGTGTTGGGATTACTTATTGCTTTCCAAACCGGGGCAGACCAAGTGGAATTTTACCCAAAAAACCGCACAGCGTCCAGCTTTGGGAGGTTTTTTCACCCGCAGATTTTGTTTTATTTCAGGGGGCCCCGGGAAAAGCTCATTGGTAGAACGCCAAACCATAACCCCCGAGTTGCGGGTTCGAAAATTTCCCCTGGGCCGTTTGGTACAAAGGGGTTTTCCCTCGGAGTTAAAAATTTTTTCTACTCATTTCCCCTGCAGCCTTCGATGAGACTAAAAAACCGGGTTCCGTGTGTGAACGCACGCACAACTCTTGCACACAGTGTAAAAACCCCCCACCAACCCCCGGAAAAGAAGGCCAGTTTGGCCGTTGGTATGGATGACCGTTACACAAGCAGGGACCTTCCCCAAGAGGAGTAGGGGCCTTGGGGGATGAAAAACGGTTTAACACACATAAATCCACTCCCTTTGTTGTGTAGTTTGGGGGTAAATCTTGCCGTCCATTTTAAAGGGGGGTCCGCGGAATAGCCTGCTACGCAGACAAAGAAGGAAAAATTTCACTGCACGTCGACTGGCTTCCGCCACTTCCCACACATCGACTTCTGGACCGCAGCTGTGTTGAGGTCTCTTAGTACATTTTTAAAAATCCCGGTAGCCTCAACCCCCCAAAAAAAAATGCCCTGCTTGACATATAGTGCACGTTCAAAGATAACTGCGATTTTGACCGCCCCCAAAGATGGGTACGGGAAAAGATAAGCGAAACCTTTCCCCGACATCTAAATCAACTGCCTCCACAGGGAAACACTTGACCGGCGTGGTTTTCTCTCCGCCCTTGTGGTTCGATGTGTTGGCAAACAAGCAGGACCTCCGACATTTTTTAACCAAAGTGGGGCATTCACCAGCAGGGGTCAGCGTGTATATACTGATGGGGTGGGGGCGGGGGGGGGTGGGGGGGGTTGGGGGGGGGGGGCAAACTTAACGTGCAGGGAAACCCCCAGTTCCACGCCAATAGTCGGTTTTTTGGACGGCGTCTATTCGAATGAGAGGGAAAAAGGGGGGATATGATTCATTTGATTGAGGGCGGCAGTTGTTTTAGAGGAACCTGAGTGATCGGAAGTAGATGCGCAGTAGGGAGCCGCGAGCGTGTGGTGTGTGTGTGTGTGTGTGGTGTGTGGTGGTGTGTGTGTGTGGTGTGGGTGTGTGTGGTGTGGTGTGTGTGTAGGGTGTGGGTGGTGTGTTGGGGTGTGAAACGAACCTATGTTTTAAATAGTGCGCAGAAAGGGGGCGCGTGCGCGCGTGGTGCGTGCATGTTGGTGTGTGTGTGTGTGTGTTGGGTTGTGTGTTGTGTGTGTGTGGTGTGTGTTAAAAAAACCTGAGGGTTGAAGTAGGTGCGCAGAAAGGGGGCGTGCGCGCGGCGTGCGTGTTGTGTGTTGTGTGTGTGTTGTGTGGTTGTGTGTGGGTTGGGGGTGTGGTGAAAAAGAACCTGATGATCTGAAGAGGTGCGCAGAAAGGGGGCGCTCGCGGTGGGGTGCGGGTTCCAAATTTTGGTGGGTGTGTGGGTGTTGTGTGTGTGGTGTGTGTGGGTGTTGGGTGGAGTGGTTGGGGCGGGGGCCCGGGGGAGCGCCGGTGTGTGGGGTTGTGTGTGTGTGGGTTGTTTGGTTTTGTGTGTGGGTGTTTGGGTGTGGGGGGTGTGTTTTGTGTTTACGTGTGCATTTGGGAGGGGTAATGTAAAATAATAAATTTTTAAAAAATTGTATTAATAATAAAAAATATAATTTGGGGGGTGGGTGGTGGTGGTGGGGGTTGCGCGGCGTGTTTGGCAATGCGCGCAACGTTTTTTTTTCGTCGGCGCACGTCTAGCGCTTGGAACCAATCACATCAAAACCCCACCACCCCCCCGCCCTTTTCCGACGAAACCCACCGTGTCATCCCCAAATTTACACAAAGACCCTCACACGGCAACAACACCAGCCCTTTCTTTTCTTTTTTTTCCTTTTTTTTGCGCCCAACCTCTGCGCCCCCTCAAGGCGGCCCCCCCGCCGCCCTTCCGACACCCCCCTCCACCCACAGCCCGGGCGGGCCCCCCCCGCGGGCCCCGGGCCCGGCAAACCACAGGGAGCTCAATGTTTAAGTCGTAGAGGCAACCCCCGGAGGAAACTGCACTGCTGCCGATCACTTCGGTGGTTTCAGTGGCCTTGCTGATCTAACATACCCGGACACCACCTACTAGCCCCCTACTGACGACAAAAAATTCTTAGTCGGGAGCCGGGGGAGTAGCTCTCCCCCGGGGCGCCACCACGTCCCGTCCAACGACAGCCCCCCTGGATCGCCCATACCGGTGACCCCGCGGAACAAAAACCCAAAACCACAACGTGGAGAACACGAAAAAGAGGGGCCCCATGAGAGCAGGCATGAAGGGCCACAGAATTGAGACTTTTTTTTTTATGCTGAACGATGGAATGAGGATGATTTAAAATGATGCTAAAATTTTTCCTTTTGGTCCGAGACACTGACGGGCGACTCCCACGCTTCCTTCACAAAAATCCCGGCGGACCCCTGAGAGATCAGGCCCCTGCAGTGTAATCAGGAAAATTTAGCAACATTTTCAGAAACGCATCCATTAAGTGGATGAAACTCGACTGTGTGTCCCAAGCCCCCAAAGAGTCCGCCAAAAACTCAACCGGGGGAGGAGGGGGTGGGGGGCAGAAAAACCCACTCCTGAGGGATTCGAACCCACGACCTCCCCCCGGGGAGTCCGCGACGCTAACCATTTCCCCCACGGCGGCTGGTCCAGCTCCTTTCTAACTAACCCAGAGCGGCCTTGGGCGGGTAGGTGTATTTGACCGGGGGGGAATGCACAGGCGACTTCCCACAAGAACCACCATCATCATCTCACATCTACAAGACGTCGGGCCCCAGGACCTCCATCCACCGTAAGGGAAGGAAGGGTGAGTTATGGCCACAAGACCTCAGACAAGAACCAGGGTTCCTGTCATCTTTGTGTACCCGGCCACAGAAAAAGGGGTCTTTGATGGGGCGGCAATAATGGGGGGGGGGGGGGGGGGGGTTTTACGGACGGATACAGTAACGGTCCGTGGGAAGGGGGGAGGGGGGAGGTAGGGGGCGGGGCCAATACTGGTTTCCCTCACCCGGAGAGAGGAGTTTTATTTGTGGCATAGTAAAAAAGTTTTAAAGGGTTTTTTGTTTGCTGTTGTTAGGACGACCGAATTGCGTGCGATTTCAATGAAATTGGAAGGGGGTCTGGAATGAGCGATCTTCTTGAGTCTTCTTCTATCTCACGTCGTCGTTTCGTCACACCACATCTTTTCATCGCGTGGTCGGGGGTCGTTGTCCTCCCCTCCTCCTTTTCCTCCCCTTTTTTTCCCCCTCCTCCTCACCATAAACACCCTCATCTTCATTCCTCATCATAACTTTTTCCCGTGCGTCGCGTCGCACCCCGAGTTGTTACTTTCGCTCGTTGCTTTTTTGTCGTCGTCGCATCATCACATCATCATCATCATCATATCATCATCATCATCATCATCATCGTCCGGGGCCCGTCGTCGTCGTCGTCGTCGTCGTCGTTTCCCTCACTTCTTCATTGTTGCCCACATTATCTTTTTGATCATCGTTTTTCGTGATTACAGAACAATTTTTTAAAACTTTTTTTTTTTTCATATTCTTCATGTTCATGTTCAACTTCATCAATTCATTTTCAGGGGAATCTTCCGTGTCATCCCTTTTATCATCATAGCGTCCTTGTGTTTTTTTTTTTTTTAAAGTTATTCTTTATTTCACCGTCATCGTCTTTAATTTTGATACCCACATTTTTTGCAAAAATTTTGATTTCACTTTTTCTGCCTTTGTTCCTTCGTTCATTCATTTATTCATCTTTCTTTCTTTCGTTCTTTTTCTTCATTTCGTTCTTTTCCCCTTTCTTTCTTTCTGTTTTCTTTCTTTTTTTTTCTTTCCCTTTTTTTGTTTTCCTCTCCCAAATTTTTTCAACCTTTCTTTCTCCTTCCCATCCATTTTCTCTTTTTTTCCCCTTTTCATCACCCGCGTCTTTTACGCGTCCCAAAACCCAAAGAGTTCCTCTATCTACGTCTTTTGGTCGAAGAAAAAACGGTTTTCTATGCCGGCGCACCCGCCATTTCGTATTTTACCCATTCATATCTTTTAAAGAAAGAAAAGCCCATGGTGCATTCCCCTGTCATGTGCCCTCACAATGAAACATTTCTTTAGAGGTTGGGACTGGGAAATGTGAGACACAAACATTTTTTCAGCAGTTCCATGAAAACCTTGTTTTAAGTGTTTCCCCCTGATGCGAATTTTTAGTTCTTGAAAGAGATTTAAAATTTTTTTATCGGGTCTGAGATTTTTACAGTGGAAAGTTTTGTTTTTTTTTAACAAACTTTTTAGATGGGGTTTTTAGAAGAGTATTTTTAAAAAAAATTTTTTTGAAAAGAATACTTTTGATT
>JAMYXO010005513.1:0-5000 GCA_033310375.1 Conus canariensis
CCCCTTTTCCCCTTTTTTCCCCCCCCCTTTGCCCTCCTCCTTTCCCCCCCCCTTTCCCCCTTCCCTTTCCCCCCCCCCCCTCTCTCCTTTCCCCCCCCCCCTTTCCCCTCTCCCTTTCCCCCCACCCCTTTCCCCTTTCCCCTTTTTCCCCCCATTTTCGCCCTCTTCCTTTCCCACCCCCCCTTTCAGCCCCTCATTCTCTTCTCTTGTTCTGTTGCCTGTGTTTTTCTCTCTCTCTCCTCTCTCTCTTCCCCTCCTCTCTCTCTCTCTCTCTCTCTATATATATAATATATTATATATATATATATAATATTTTTTTCCGGTGTACGCTTCGCTCGGGTAATCTGTACAATAATTTTCTGGCCCCCCCCCGCTCTCTCTCACCCCCTTAAAAAACAATACAATAAAATTCAGCTTGGGTTTGTTTCGTTTTTCCCATGCTGAACCAAATTTGCCCCAGCCTCCCCTATCACTTACCCAATTTTCTTCGGGAGCCCACTCCCTTCTTTGCCTCCCAATCTGTTTTCCCCACGAATTTTTTTCGTAATACGATACCCAGTCCATAGAGGGATGCCTGTACTTTGTGAACTTACTGATGCATTCTCAATTCCTTGTTGAAGTGCTCCAAAATGACAACTTGTAGGGGCCACCAAAACCTATGGAAAGGCGCTGGACCATGATCCAAAGGTCGTGGTTTCGAAACCCCGGCTTGGTCTTGGAAAGTTTAACGTGGAATGTTTCCAGCTAAAATGACCGTAGTTCCCCCCCCGAGCCACCCGGGCCCCCCCAGGTGTTCAGGCTAATGTGCGGACCAGCCATTGCATATCCTTGATTTGGACAGGAACGTTAAATCCAACTCAAACATGACAACTTGTGAAAAGTTTTGCTTTTTCACGATGTATCATGTTTTATTGGGGGCCTTGGGTAGACAACTTTTTGGTCTCCCTGTTTGGCGCAAGTTAGTCGTGTTTCTGCGTTTCCAGTTCGTGTGCTGAAAAACGTAGACATTCCATGTGTAAAACAGGGAAAACGGTCAGGTCTCCCCCAAAGGGATGAAAATGTCGGACCCTGGCTCTTGAGATTGTCAGAGCGAAAGCTGGTTTAAAGGGAAACTGAGCCGCGAACTGGAATGGCAGGGGTGGTCCAGGGTTCCAGAGGAAATTCGGGGAGCAGCACCGGTTAACCTTTGGGGGGGGCCACATGATATTTTCCTTCTACAACGTTCCTGTGCAGTTTGGTGACCCCCACATTGGGTGCCATTGATCACTTTTTGGGAGGTCCAAATGAGCGGAGAATGAATAGAGACTCCAGATTTCAGGGAACCAGGTTCATGTGGTGGGAAGTCCAGAAATCTCAATGGAGTTTTAGGAGTTCTTTTTGGATAAAGGACTGCCTCATTTCATCTTCTTGGCCGTTGTCAACAGATCTTTACAGAGTTTCCTCTAGGGAAAATCAGCTACGTTTTTAACGGTCAATTTTAGTTTCGGTTTTGTGTATGTTGTATATCATTGTTCAGCATTGAAAAATACACCTGTATACCAAATTTTTATCAAAAAAGGTTAAATTTTAGAAAAAACGCCTTTTTAACGGGTTTTATACCATCTCTAAATTTAGAAATTAACGGTTTTTAATGGTCAATTTTAAGTTTCTGTTCATATTTGTTGTCTATCCTTGTCAGCGTTTTTTTAAAACTGCACCTGGTATACCAAATTTCATCAAGAAAGGTCTAAATTTGAAAAAAAAGGATCTTAATGTTTTTTAAGCTCAATTTTAAGTTTCCGTTCGTGTAAGTTATATCCATTTGTTAGCGTGTAAACTGCTCTGTATTCCGAATTTCATCAGGAACCCCTTAAATTTTATAATAACGGTTTTTTTTTAACGTTCAATTTTTAAGTTTCCGTTCGTGTAAGTTGTTTATCATTGTTCGCGTGAAAAATGCATCTGTATACCGAATTTCATCAAGAACGGTCCTAAATTAATAAAAAAACGGTTTTTAACGGCATTTTAAGTTTCGGTTCGTTAATTGTAATATTTATTGTTCAGATTTTAAAAACACCTTTTACCAAATTTCATCAAAGAAGGTCTAAATTTAGAAAATAACGCTTTTTAACGGTGATACCATTCTAAATTTTTGAAATTAAACGGTTTTTAACGGTCAATTTTAAGTTTCTGTTCTATTAGTTGTTATCATTGATCAGCGTTTTAAAACTTTCACCTGATACCAAATTTCATCAAGAAAGGTCTAAATTTAGAAAATAACGGATCTTAACGGTTTTTTAAAAAGCCAATTTTATGTTTCCGTTCGTGTAATTGTATTCATTGTTTCAGCGGTTTAAAAATGATCGTTATACCAATTTCATCAGGGAACGCTCTAAATTTTATAAAATAACGGTTTTTAAGGTCCCAAATTTTTAAGTTTCCGGTCGTTTTAAGTTGTTAATCATTGTTCGGGTGGTAAAAGTCTGTATCCAATTTCATCAAGACGGTCTAAAATTTATATAATAACGGTTTTTTCGGTAATTTTAAGTTTTCGTTCGTGAAGTTTTGTTTTATCATTGTTTTAGCTTTTAAAACTACCCTGTTACCAAATTTCATCAAAAAAGGCTAAATTTAGAAAATAAAAGCTTTTTAACGGTGATAAATAACGGTCATAAAAAACATCGAAGACCCAATGTTATTCACAGTTTTGTCCTAGATCATGCCAAGTTTGGTGGCGATCCGAGGACTCCCTTTGCCGTCAACATCAAAAAGATTGTATTTTTGATCGTTTTTAGGGGGATACTGTTGTTAAAAGGTTTTTAACGGTCATAAATAGCTTCGTAGAAACTGTCCAATGCCCTATTTACTGGGGGATGTCCCTCTAGGTTTCCCTGTACCTGTGCAATGTCACCGGCCATTTGATGAAAAAGCAGAGGAAAAAAGAGCTTTGAAAACCGTTATATCAGTTTTTTAACGGTTTTTTAACGGTTTTATTTTTTTGAGATTAGCCCCAAACCATCCTCGGGTCACAACAGACGTACCTGCCAAATTTCATGACAATCGGTTGAGCCGTTTTTCAGTCTATAGCGTACACACACACACAGACAGACAGAATTTGCCATTTATATATTAGATAAGTCAGAACAGAAAGAAAGAAATTAACCATGAAGTGTAGATAGAAACATCGGTAGATGAATAAAAAAAATCATGAAAAAATGTGATAGGTAGATATATATATTTTTTAATTCATTATTTGTTTATTTATTAAGGCGTTTATTAGGTATCAATTTATGTACGTATTCAATTTGTGACTTTTCAGAGAGAGAGAGAGAGAGAGGAGAGAGAGAGAGAGAGAGAGAGAGGAGAGAGAGAGAGAGAGAGAGAGAGAGAGAACGAATATGAATGCGAATAGTTTTATGTGGTTTAGGCTATTAAGGCCCTTCACAAAACGGACTATGGAGGAATGGGATGGGGGAACAGGGTAGGGGTGAGGGCAGGGGAGAAATGGAGTGAGGACGGAAGTACATACACGAAAATCATGTGGAAACAACGTTGTACAATTGGCCTTTACAAATCTCCATCATGACATGGATCCAACATCGTGGTATTAAATAGATTTGTACTGTTTGCCAATTTCATTATCTCTTCGTTTTGTGGTTCTTTTCCTTTCTACCTTCTTTCTGTCCTTCCTTTCTTTCTTCTTTCTTTTTTTGATCATTTGGTCTAGTGGTATCTATAAATTAGTTATTTATTCATATACTTATTTACTAAATTATATATATATATATATATAATATATACATATGTGGTTATGACATATATATATATATATAATATATATATATATATATATGTGTGTGGTTATACATATATATATATATATATTTTTTCATTCATTCATTATTTGTTTATTTATTAAGGCGTTCATTAGGTATTAATTTATGTACGTATTCAATTTGTGACTTTTCAGAGAGAGAGAGAGAGAGAGAGAGAGAGAGAGAGAGAGAGAGAGGAGAGAGAGAGAGAGAGAGAGAGAGAGAATATGAATGCGAATAGTTTTATGTGGTTTAGGCTATTAAGGCCCTTCACAAAACGGACTATGGAGGAATGGGATGGGGGAACAGGGTAGGGGGTGAGGGCAGGGGAGAAATGGAGTGAGGACGGAAGCACATACACGAAAATTATGTGGATAGAACGTTGTACAATTGGCCTTTACAAACCTTCATCATGACATGGATCCGACATCGTGGTATTAAATACATTTGTAACTAATCCTTGGACTAATCTTAAATAAATGTTAGCGAACCGCCCAGAGGACGTGGACAAACGAGTCACAAGACGAAACACAACTAGTTTCGACCTCTTAGGTCTTCATCAGGTGAGACATTAACGAATAAAACAATGAAAATTCACTTAGCTTTGATCGCTTCAGATCACTTCGTAGGGTTCAGCGCAAGGAAGAAGGCGTTGAATGAGAACGAGGCTGTTGGAAGGGAAATAGTGAGCGAGTCAAAGTCGTAATGAAGATAATAATATTACTGATAGGAATACTAATAATGGTCAAAATACTGAAAAAAAAAAAAAAAAAAAAAAAAAAAAAAGGGACAAGATTACTACCAATCTGTGTCAATAAGTATGGGTATGGGAGAAAGGACAGTGGGTTAGAGGATTCTTAAACAGCAGGGTTGCCGTGGCAACAGTCCCAGAGGCGAAGGCGATGGTGATGTCAATGCCAGTGGTAGTATCAATACTAGCAATAGTATTACTGAATGATACTGCTAACAACGATAGTGAAGGTTAAGGTAATGAAAGCATGATACAGAAATATATTTAGAAAATACATCTTTATAATAATCAAATAAATAAATAAATGAAACATTAAAAATAATAATAAATTAAAAAATCAGTAAATAATAATAATAATAATTAAAAAATAAAATAAAATAATAATAATGATAATAAATGCATAAATAAGATAGCTATAAGTTGTGTGAGGTGAATAGTGGGAGATAAGGTAGTAG
>JAMYXO010005513.1:10000-15301 GCA_033310375.1 Conus canariensis
TTTCTGCTCTAATGAGATTTCGAATCATACAGATTTACAAAAAGTTTGGAAAAAGTTTCATGAAATGAAAAGGGGTTTAAACTTGCCATCTTGTCCTGTAAAGCTGAAGAACAAAGCATTTCCATCTAATTCAGGAAAAACAGAATCGTTCGCCGATATGTTTTCTGAATCTATGCGTTTGGAAGGTCTGTCCTTTAAAGATCAAACTTCGTGACGCAAAACTGGACATCGGAACACTACACGACAGACAAACTCGCCGGGACGAGACGGGGTCGAAGCGCGTAAGCGCCAGTATACATATATATATATATATATATATATATATATATATATATATATATATATATATGATTTTAGAGAGAGACAGAGAGAGAAAGAGAGAGATTCTGTGTGTGTGTGTGTGTGTGTGTGTGTGTGTGTGTGTGTGTGTGTGTGTGTGTGTGTGTGTGTGTGTGTGTGTGTGTGTGTGTGAATGTGTGTGTATGTGTGTGAGTGAGTGTGAATGTGTGTGTGTATGTGTGTGTGTGTGTGTGTGTGTGTGTGTGTGTGTGTGTGCATGCGTGCGTGTATGTGTGTGTTGTGGGGGTGCGCACGCACAGACCTAATGTTCCACTGCATAAACTTCATAACTTGAAGATGTTTAGGTGGCATCATGTAAAGGATGGGAAAACGCAATTAACGAACGTAAGTAAATTAAAACAAAAATATAATGAAAGGAAATCTTAAACACGCTCTAATAACACAAAGATTGTCACAACAATGCTAAAACAATACGCCTACGTTAGCTTGTCAGAAAATATGACAAAAATAGAAACAAACGATTAGTCCTATATAGGCATACAAGGGTTACTTAAAATATTTCACTCGTCTATAACTGATTACCAGAATCTACAATATTGTGAATTACGATGTTGAACAGTCATTATTGGCGAAGTGAACGTGGATTACTCAGCAGTCCTAAGTTTGCAGGTGGAACAAAAATTGACGTCAGGAGAAAAGGTCCCAGTCGCTCAGGGCAAGGTGAGGATTGAACCAGTCACGATGTGAAGGTCCGGAGTAGGTATGGGGGTGGTAGAACCTTGCAGAGCGTGATGGCTTCCTCGGTGTTTCCCAGAGGAGGTTACGAAGATGACACCTGATGTCACTGGCGAGGATGCTGGTCCCTCTGGAGTTTGGGTGGATGGCGTCCCTCAGGTTGTACCGCTTGATGTCATTCCTGACGAAGGAGATGTTGGGCACTTCTTGTAGCTATGAAGTGACCATTGCGTTGTACAGCTGCCTCTTCACTTCTAGACTGGAATCTTTTACGGCGGTGGAGTTACTAACAACAAACGTTATTGTAGGGTGTCTTTTGGCCATGCCTTTCACAGCAGAGGTAAGGTTATTGCATGCTTCTTTGGCGTCTTTGGCTTTAAGATCATTGATTCCACAGTGGATAACAACAGCATATGGCTTGTCAAGAGAAGAGCAGGCAGTTTTCAGTGTGTGTTTTGGGTGTCTGACAGAGTGTAGGTTCTTTCTTTGCAGGCTTTGAAATCATAGGATTTACCTAGTCTGTTTAGCTGTACGTGATTCAGCACAGAGTCATGCAGAATGAGCACTTTTGGTAGATCTGATTCCTTTCTTTCTTTCTTGTTCTTCTTGGAATACGCCGAGTACGACTTTTTGCGATTTGCGTCATCCGAATTGGCCTACCTTTCTTCTTCGGATCCGCCTGTGCGTATGGTTGCGTTGCACCAGGTGGTGGAGGCGTTCTAGCTACCTCCGCGAAAGAACTATTGTACTTCCATCTTCAGTCTGTGTTGACTGGGTTACAGTAGACCGGTGCTCTATTTTGGCGTTCTGCACTGACTCTTGATATTGAAGCACAGTCTTTTCCAAGGATGATACCCGATCGCAAATGGTCAAAATCACTTGCTTCAAATCTGGATCTGCACTTTTTACAGAATCGGGCGTCTCTGAGCTGGTAACGTAGTGTTGATCGCTGATCGGAAATATTGCGTCTGAAGTCTTGGCGGTACGTTGGTCAGTTGATGGTGCAGATTGTTCGGTCCGGACTCCCCTACTCGCTGCAGATGTTGTCAGTGCTCGTCCAGCTGCCCTAACATTTCGTGCAGTCACACTGGTCAGACTTGTAGCTGATCGCGTATATCCACTTCTTGTCTTCATCCCGGGACCTTCTGATGCGACAACTTTTGCCAGAGAAAAATTAGAAGCTGAGTGTCTCCACAATTTTGAATCTCCTTCCCCCCATCATCATCATTACACCAACATTATAATCCTGAGATCAGTACAGTATTGATTGGAAGGAGGGGGAGGGGGAGGGTGCAGTGGGAAGGGGGAGGGGGGTAGATGGGGATGGAGACGGGGAATGGGTTGAGGAGGGTACCTTAAAGATGGACTGGCTGGAGTGAGGAGAGGGGGAGCGGTCAGGATGATTACTGTTTTACTGTATCTGCCAGCAAGGGCATCGATTTTCAGTTCCGCCTGCAAGCCTCGTTCAGGGTTCTGATTGCTGATGGCAGGAAATAATGTTTATATCTGGATGTCCTGCATCTCATGGACAGCAGTCGACCAGCGTTACGACTGGAAGCACAGATGGTTGTAGAGGAGGATGGACTGGATCACCGACTTGTAGAACAAGTTCAGGATGGGGCTGTTGACCCTGAACTGTGGGAGCTTCCGCAGAAAGAAAAGACGCTGGTTGGCCTTCTTGCAGCACATGTCGATGTTAGGGGTCCACTCCAACTTGTCAATGACTGTGCCGAAGTACTTGTAGGTGCCCAAAATGCGCACTTCCTCTTCCTTGATGACAAGTGGGTGGGTGCTGTTTGGGTTCCTGTAGAAGTCGATGACCATCTCCTCTGTCTTGGTGACATTGAGCTGAAGGAAGTTCCTGTCGCACCAGTCCACCAACTTTGCGACTGCCTCTCGGTACTTGGTTTCACCAGAATCGTGCATCAGCCCTGTAAGTGACGTGTCATCTGCGAACTTGATTTGCAGATTGCATGCCTCCCTGGTGCGACAGTCAGCTGTGTAGATGGTGAATAGGGCAGGCGACAGAACACATCCCTGTGGGGCTCCTGCATTGGTCAACAGGACATCGGAGACAACCCGGCCAACTACGACTTGCTGTGGTCTGTCAGTCAGGAAGCTGAAGATCCATTTGATGATATCTGGGTTAACAGCCATGGCCAGTAGTTTCCCGACGAGGAGAAGAGGCTGAATGGTGTTGAAGGCACTTGAAAAGTCTACAGACAGAACTCTGGCGAACGTTCCTAACCTATCAAGGTGCTGGTGGAGGTGGTGCAGCATTGTCAGGATGGCATCTTCTATGCTACTACCTCTGGTGTAGGCGAACCGCAGTGGATTTTGATGGTCTTCGGTCTCTCCCCTGAGATGCTTGAGGACAATTTTCTCAGCACATTTCATGGGGAGTGACGTTAGCGCCACTGGTCTGTAGTCGTTGAGCTGACTGACCACTTTCTTCTTTGGCACAGGAATGATTGTAGATGACCTCCATAATCGCGAAATATGGCCTTCCTGAAATTATTGCTGGAACAGCTCTTTGAAAACATGGGCCAAGGAGTTGCTGCAGGTTTTTATAGTCCTACAGCTGATGCTATCCGGACCAGGGGCACTTCTGACATTCAGCTTCCTGAACAGTCTGCGGACTTCCTCTTCACTGATGGTCACTGGGGATCCAAGGAGCTGGGGCACCGTGTCCATGGCCCGCTGCTGCTCAAGGCTGAAGTCCCGCTGGTCAAAAACGTGTGTAGAACACATTCAGTACATTGGCCAATCTCCTCTCATCATCTGCTCTCAGTTCAGCTTTCTTGGGCCTGTACCCTTTTATGGCAGAGATGTTCTGCCAGCATTTCCTGGAGTCACTTTGCCTGAAGTTGTCTTCGAGTTTTGCAGAGTACTTCTCCTCCCTGATCCTCTTGTCGATTTCTTCTGGGTGAGTTGCATATTCCTGGTGTCCTTTTCTTTCAGAGCTGACTGTCTCTCTTTCAGCAGCTCTTTCAGGTCCTTGGTGATCCAGGCTTGGAGTTGGGTACAGCTTGATCTCCATTGTCTGTAGTACCATGCCCACGCAACAGTTGGTGTAGCTGGAGATCACGTCAGTTGTCTTGTCTAGTGGGCTCTCATCGTCCAGAAACACCCCAGTCTGTTTATTCAAAACAGGCGTGTGTGTGTGTGTGTGTGCGTGCGTGCGTGCGTGCGTGCGTGCGTGCGTGCGTGCGTGCGTGCGTGCGTGCGTGTGTGGTGTGTGTGTGTGTGTGTGTGGGGTGCATGCATGCGTACGTAGCTGCGTATATTTGTGCCTGTCAGTACGTTGGAACGTACCACTATAATTCTTTTGTAGTTATTTCCCTTTCTGTGGCCCAACTCATATCTGCAGGACTCTCATCCACAGTGTGATTTGAAGCTGCCCTGATGTTAAAACAGCAAAATAGCAACAACAACAAATTTAGGAAAAAAAAGGTACTGGCAAGAATCTATATTCTCTTCCCTTTAATTCAGTTCACGTGTAGAAACACTACTTTATACAGCAATGGAAGGAATTTGAAGTTATGAATGGAAAAAAAAAAACTGCTTCTCCTGTTTGAAAATGTTCAACATTTTTTTTTCGATAGAAAGTGTTTTCAATTGTAATGAATTCGCTGACTGATCATGCATTCCCGTTAGATCAACTCCAAGCATTAGTGGCATTGTCGCTGGGCCATATATTTCACCCTTTTACTACGTGTGGTTAAAATGAACCCTGTAGTGTTTGTGCAGTTTTTGCTGACAGAGCGCGCAAAAAAGGAGGAAAAAATAATTGATAGTGAGATGACTGCAGGCGGAAACTGACACAAACCTAACAGAGAAAGAACTGTTCCGTACGTTGGACAAGATGAAAAAAGGTAGGGGCAACAAAAGACAAAACAAAACACGACGCGTTTCGAGACTTCTTTGGCCTTCTTCTTCAGGCAAGATTAACCAACATTTGGGACAATTCGAAACGAAGAACAAGCAATCAGTCAATTCTCTTCTTGTAACTACTGGGCGCAAATGAATCCATTCAAGTCAGTTCACGCGTAGAAATATTAGTTTTGACAGCCAAGGGAAGGAATTAGATGATCTAATTCCAAATAATTACTTCCCTTGTCTGAAAACGGTCAGCATTTGTTTGAATTTTTTTTTTTTTTTTTTCAATGAATTCGCTGATTGGGCGCAAAAGAAATCTATCAAAACATTAGTTTGTATTGCCAAGGGAATGAACTAGAAATTCTGAATCGAAAGAGTTAAAATTTC
>JAMYXO010005514.1:5000-10000 GCA_033310375.1 Conus canariensis
GAGAGAGAGAGAGAGAGAGAGGAGAGAGAGAGAGAGAGAGAGAGAGAGAGAATTTTTCTAGTGGAATAATAAAATAAATAAATAATAAAATGAACAGAACACTTACCACCTCCTCCGACTTCTTTTGCAATGTGTGTCCATGCTGCAGCAGTCATATCTCTGTTGAAATGGTTTCTATCAGACTTGTCCCAAAGAAACAGTCGATTTCCGACTGCAGCAATCATGCATTATTTGTCGTCGTCCATCTTGAGGTATACCAATGAAACGAAACACATGCGTACGCGCACACACACGCGCGCGCGCGCGCGCACACACACACACACACACACACAGAGAGAGAGAGAGAGAGAGAGAGAGAGAGAGAGAGAGAGAGAGAGAGAGAAGCACTATCATATTACAGGTCATATATTTACTAAGTCTCCCTCTCCTCCTCCCCCCCCCCCCACCCACACGCACACACACACACACACACACACACACACACACACACACACACACACACACACTCACACGAGAGAGAGAGAGAGAGAGAGAGAGAGAGAGAGAGAGAGAGAGAGAGAGAGAAGCACTTCATATTACAGGTCATATATTTACTAAATCGTTCAAGTCTGTATTTTCACTGCAGAAAATATCTACACTCAGTGCCCGTACGGTCGCCGGCGACCTTATGGGCAGCTGGCGACCGTACGGGCACCGAAGTCCCTGCCCATATGGTCGCCGGCGACTTTGTGGGCCGGCGACCATATGGGCACCAACACCTGTCCTCCAGGCTAATTCTTCTGCATCCCTCCCCCATATATCTCGGCAGTATCAAGTGACCTGTGTCTATCATGCATGGCAATAACTCTCCTGTCTCTCGAATTCGCTACGGTGTTCGCTCCCTTTCATTCCCGTGTGCCTGTCTTCAAGTTCCAACAGCATATGTATACCCCGCATGTTAACTTCACTGTTTCTTTCCAACATGGGAATTCCTCTGTATCTCTCTTCCATGATAACTCCTCTGTATCCCCCCTCCATGAAACTCAGAGCCACATCTACTTATATTTACAACAGGGCAAACGTCACCGGCCCTTCGATAAAGTTTTGCTT
The DNA here is from genome assembly GCA_033310375.1 of Conus canariensis. Lineage (NCBI taxonomy): Eukaryota > Metazoa > Mollusca > Gastropoda > Neogastropoda > Conidae > Conus > Conus canariensis. The sequence continues at coordinate 6,090 of JAMYXO010005514.1, forward strand.
AAAGCTGACCGCAAAAACTCCTAAAGGGAAAAAAAATCTAAAAAAAATAACCAAATGAAAATGAAAAACAAAAATGTATCTTTCCACTTTTTCAGATTTGCAGACACCCTGACCACATGCAAGCAAGTTCATTGCAAATGTGTTGACCCCCATCATCTAAAATGACATTTCGTCTACTAATAATGCAGCTCTCCTTTTGAAAAATATACTCAGAGGCATAAAAAACGCGAAAATAAACTGTATAGAAATTTTGATGTAATTTGGCCAACGATTCCTTTGAACTGGTAATAGAAAGCGAGAAAAAGCAATCAAACACCGCAAAAGTGTCCTTTCAAAGTTCATTCTGGTAGAAAATAAGGTCACATGAACTTGACCTTGACCCTGTGTTAACAGCAGAATGTCAGTATCTGGTGTGACCACCTCGAGCATTGATCACAGCTGTGCACCTGCGGTACATCGAGCGCACTAGAGTGTTGGTCTGCCTCTGGGGGACTTGCCACCACACCTGGCCCACAGCGACAGCAAGCTGAGCTGCTGTCTGGGGTCTGGGGTTGAGCTGGTTCAACTGCCTCTGAAGGGCATCCCAGAAATGCTCTATTGGGATAAGGTCGGGAGAACGGGCTGGGTGAGGCAGCAGATTGATGTTGTTCTGCCTCAGGAAGTTCTGCGTAGCACGGGCAGTGTGCGGCCTTGCGTTGTCCTGCTGAAACAGGTTCTGTGGATGCCGCTGGAAATGCGGAAGGATGTGGGGCCTCAGGACTTGGTCGATGTAATGAACAGCACTGACCCCGTTACCACATCCTGGACCCACATTCTGGAAGATGACTGGCCCAATACGGCAATTCATGCCGATAACCCCCCAGATCATGATGCTTTCACCACCCCATGGGTCCCTTTCGGTGATGTTGGCATGCGTGAAGTGTTCCCCCGCTCTTCTCCAGATCCGGATGCAGCCATCGCCTGGGTCGACGCAGAACCGGCTTTCATCACCGAAGAGGACTCGGCCCCAGTCCCGATGGCGCCAATGCACGTGGATCTGTGCCCACTGCATACGGTTCTGGCGATGCTGGAGTGTCAGGATAGGTCGCCGGGCTGGACGCCTGCATTGGAGACCAACTGTGTTCAGTCGGCGACGCATGGTTCTGCTGCTGATTGGCCTGCCATGGTTGCTGACGGTGTTCCTGGCTGTGTTGGCAGCGGTTTGGTAAGGCTCCCGTCGATGCTGACGCAGAAGATGGCGGTCTTGGGCTGCTGTGGTGACCCTCGGTCTGCCGCTCCTCGGTCTGTCATCAGTGGTGTTTCTTGCTTGAAAGCGGTCCAGAAGGCGATAGACGGTGGAAATGTGGACTCCGAATGCGATAGCGACCTGCCTCATTGGAACCCCGGCCTGCAGTTGCCCCATTGCTATGCAACGATCTTGACGAGAAAGTCTCGGCATTATGTTGGCGCCGCTGGAAGGGATAATTTGAACTTTTTGGGGTTTGGAAATTTATGGCCCCACAATCGGGGCCACATTGAGTTGCAATTCACATTGATGCACGTGGCGTAGGTAGTCCACATGGCAAATGCACTCCTCGTGCCAAAAACGCTGACCCGGCAACATTCACCCACTGTTACGAGGTTACAACCGGCCAAGACACCACGTACTGCTAATGTTGCACGTGACAGCGACATTGCTTACGTCCTGTTCACAATGTGAACAATCGTGCACTGTCTCTATTTTTTCGCGTTTTTTATGCCTCTGAGTATAAAACTTCATTGTAGCTTTCCTCTGAATATGTTGAAGTCTGAAATCTACCCTTTTATCTAAATAGACTGAGATTAGCTTGCCAGACCAGTAGATAAACTCTGTCCGTTTACAATGAAATTAACTCACAACATTTGAAACAGCTTCCTGAAAGCTGTCACCACATCATTTTCAAAGTTTGCAATCACATTTGGACCACCCGGTTCTTTTCATCCTTCGGGTAGAAAACCCTGAATATTCCATCTGTTTAAAAATGGAAAAGATTTGCTTAACTCTTCAGCCTCTTCATCAGACCAGTGGCCTTTGTAAACAGATGATAGAATTGTCGGCTCATTTAATATATTTAGTTTCATTTTAAACTGGATAGTAGCTTTGATATGGCCTCCGTGATCGGCTGGATTATGATTACTATGACTTGACTTGACCCGACTCGCCTTGTATTATGCGGAAGCCGAAAACCAGGGTGGGTTTGGCCGTGGAACAGTGGGGTCTGGAAACTACCATTCTTTAGTAAGTCATTTAGCTCCTCTAGAAACTACCTTCTGCAGTGCTTTTATTAATATACAGCCTGCTGTAGCCATTTTTTTACATATAAAAAAGGTTATGACACCACCTGAAAATCTGGCATTGTCTTGGATCTTTATGAATTCGAGATTTTGACCCATGACTCCCTCTCCATCAGACATTTTCAAGCAGACTGACTGTTTCCCGTTCGCGTATGCACTACCCTCTCAGACATCAACGAGCAGGAGTTAGATGCTCTACAGGGTAGCTTCCTTTCCACTGTTCTCTTCATCATAAAATTTAAAATTAATGATGTAATTAAAGCAGTAAACCAGGGTTCCGAGACATATTTGTTCGTCGAAGACGTCGCATGCTGTGCAGTTGGAGCCAGTCATGAAGTGTACGACGCTGACTCCAGCTTTGCGTCAATAAGATCCGATGGTGGTTGAACTTAGCAGTCCATGAAAACCCGGAGTGTCCTCTGTCAGGTTTTATTTTCAAAAATACCTGCTGACCTAGGGAGCTATTTTCGATTAAAAAAAAGTTCAACATTTAAAAAGAAAATCCTGGAAAAAAATATTTCGCCGTAAAGCAATGAACTTTGAATGTGGCGCACATAGATTGGCGTGCTGATAAAGAAAAAAAGAACAAAGAACGGCAAAACCTCTTCTGCGTCTTTACAAGGCTTTAATCTGCTGCAACCTGAACTACAGCTGTGCTTTTTCTGGTTCTGCGCGACTCCTTAATCCGAAACTCTCAATCCCATACACCATCAAGGGCTTCGCCTGGGGCTAATGGCTTTCTGTACCACCCTGTTTGCAATCTGTTCCAAGAGTGTACACAGAGGTGGGGAACCATCTCTCTCCGACCGTAGACTGAAAACAATTTTAGGTTGTTGTTTGAACCTGTTTTCTGAAGATAGGGACCCCCCTCGTAACTATTTATTTTATTCAAAATTGAAAAGAAATTTGAATGCTATCGCTATTATCATTACCTGTTCTTCCCAATGTGCAAAACGCCAACATTGGTCTTAGAGATGCTTGCAGTCTTTTCATATTTCCGGGCAATCCACCGTGAACCTTTTCATCACCGGAGATCCGCTTTGGTCTTGTTTCTTTTCGCAAGGACACCACGATCTCTGTGGTATGCACTTGCTGAAATGTGTACATAACGTCCAAACTTGTCAAAGAATATTTACCAACGGTTCCATGTCTGAAGAAGGAGCTGTGTCTGCGGCTTAGTCCTAAACTTCTCCTTTCCTAGAGTGTTCATAACATGTTCCTTCTGACAGTTCTAGCTATACTACTGAACTCACAGCCTTGGTCCTGCCACATAGGATGGTCTGTCAATCTGCACAAAAGGACTTTCTCATCCCCTCGGACTGCCTCTCCGCTCTGGATGTCATTTCTGGTGGTAACCTTACCCATCCTGTAGTCCTGAACTTCCCTCCTCAGACTTCAGAGAGGTGTAAAGTTTAGATCCTTGGGACAGAGACCTAACGTAGAAAGCAAGGATGATTAATTGTCTGATACAGCAACCTGTAGGTTCCCACGTTTCGCCAAATCGTAGGCCGACGAGCGCCTCTCCTTAACTGCCCTTGAGTATGCGCGGAGACTGCCGGAGACTGCGTGCTGGCCATCTACAATGACCGGCAAGCACG
>JAMYXO010000550.1:0-12500 GCA_033310375.1 Conus canariensis
CTCCCGGAAAATTTTTTGACCCTAAATTATTTTGAAACAAAAGATGCCCTTTTTTTTTAAAAAAAGAAAGGGGGGAAAAATTTTTAGTTACAAAATAAACCAACCCACAAAGTTTTTAAAAAAAGATTTCAATTTTGACAAAGGGTCAGTTGACGAACAAAATCGCCCTTTGGGGGCAAACCAAAATTAGGGAAAGGGAAAAAAATTTCTAAACTTTAAAAGGGGCAAACGTCTGTCTAACTCAGCAAATAAGTTGGCGTCGAACCTGTTGCCAACTAAGCCTAAAAGTGTCTGCGCGAATATCCGTGGCTGTCCAGATTGTAGGAGTTTTCTGTCGGTCTGTCTCTTTCTCTTATTTTGTCCCCCCCCCCCCCCCCCCCCCCCCCCCCCCCCGAATGAATCAGGAAGGGGAAAGTATAAATGAGTTTTGTTATGTCAGTAATTGTCAAAAGATAATAGGCCCTGTACGTGGCTGAAAATACGATTAACCACATTCAGACACCAGTATTATATGTAAAACGAAGCATTGTTGAGCAACACATCTTGATTAAAGTATACTCGTGTTGGAAAGCCCAGTCCCATTCTGGACTTGTAATTGCCTATTCTCGATCAGTTTGATATATTAGCCCCATGAACTGACTATAGACATAAAACCCGTTCTTTCATAATACATTGGCGTAAGATGACCTTTTTCTGGATATTGTGTGACATTGTTTACACTGGACATTTGGCGTTAGACAGCCCATTGACTGATTATCTTACTGGACATTGCCGTTAGACAGCCCATCAGACGATTATCGTTAACTGGACAAATGGCGTTAGACCAGGCCCATCAGACGGATTATCGTTAAAATGGACATCTGGCGTTCCGTTAGACAGCCATCAGACGGCTTATCGTTAATGGGACATTGGCGTTAGACCAAGCCATCGACGATTATCGTTAAACTGGACATGGCGTTAGGACAGCCCATCAGACGGCCATTATCGTTAACTGGGACTTTGGCGTTAGACAGCCCATCAGACGGATTTATCGTTAATCTGGACATTGGCGTTAGCAGTTAGGACAGCACCCATCAGAAGGGATTATCGTTAACTGGACATTGGCGTTAGACTTAGGACAGCCATCAGACGGATTATCGTTTTTGCTCCGTTTTCATCTCACATCACTGTTTCCTGGTGAAATAAGGAACCCACTTATCATATTTCTGAGTAATGAGTGTTGCAATCGTTGTCTTTCAAAAGGATGTCACACACACACACACACACCCACACACACACACACCAACACACCACACCAACACAACACACACACGCCACACACCACGCACGCACGCCATGCACGCCGCGCGCTCTGTCTCATCTTTCTCATCCTCTCTCTCTCTCTCTCTCTCTCTCTCTCTCTCTCTCTATATCTCTCTCACTCTCTCGCCCGTTTTGTGAAAGCGGATAAGATTTGAAAAATACTTTATATTCTTCTTATGATAATATATGCCCTTTAGATAGTTATCTTGGCACAAAGGTTTCGTGGGTCTTTGTCTCTGTTTTACAATATGAATTGTTTGAATGATGTAGACAAACAATTATCCCACCGTGCAGCAGTGGAAAACTATACCATTTCGCCTCAATTTAGCGTAGAAAGAAACCTCAAACTCCCTTTGAAATAAATATGATTCTTTCGGTAGGACATGGCTTCCTTATAATGAGGGATTTATGAAGGAACATGCAATGCGTGTCCTTCTTTCCAAAATAACAGACGTGATACTCTGATTGTCCGAAGTTGGGGTTTTTGAAAAAAGGAGAAAAATAACTAGGCAATCTTACTAATCAGCCAACCAGTCAACCAAGCAACAACTATCTTAATATTGAGTCAATAAAAATTTGCAAACATGCAAAACATGATAAAAAACCTGTTACCGCACAGTGGGGGAACAATTCACCCATGTGTTCAAGCAACTGAGAGCGGAAAAAGCGAGAAGAATTTAGGACATTGCACTAATGGCCACTGCAGAAAGAAGAGGACGAAAGAGAATAAAAGATATATATATTTTTTTTATGCAAGACGTGCACCTTTCCCAAATTAAGTTCATAACAAACAAAACAAAATAAAAACAATTAATGACCGGATCTAGTCTAGCCGTGTAAGCTTGAAAATCACGATAAGCTTTTTTTTTTTTTTTTCATGACGAAAATCTCCACCCACCACACACCGCCACCACCGTAAAAAAAAAAAAACAGTCTTCCGTTGCTTTTCACATACGACTTATATCATTTTTTAAAAATTCTAACGCGCACATGTCAGTCACGTGGTTTTTTTAATGTTGTTTTCGGTTGTTTATTTCGTAAACGTAAGGCAACTGACGACTGGTTTTATCAAAGATTTTAATTTGCTACCTAATTCAAAATAAACTTTAAACAAAATGTCTACTTCCATAGGATTTTTACTGCGGTACTTGCTTCACATAAACGTACTCTCTCTCTCTCTCTCTATCTCTCTCTCTCTCTCTCTCTCTCTCTCTCTCTCTCTTCTCTCCTCTCCTCCCTCCCCCCCCCTTCCCCGTATTGTATGAAAGCGGATAAGATTGAAATACCTTATATATGTATTCCCTTTAGATACTAATCTAGGACGAAGGTTCGTGGCCTCTGTCCTCAATTTTTACAATATGGAATTGTTTTTGAAATGATCAGACAAACAATTATCAGTGCAGTGGCAAAACATATACTTCGCTCAAGTTAGCGTAGACATGAAACGCAAACACCCTTTGAAATTTAAACTAAGTTTCACTTTCGTTGAGACATGGCTTCCTTTTAAAATGAGGATTTATGAAGACACGTTAATGGTTCCTTCTTCTCCACAATAACAAACGCTAATAAGTCTAGATTGCCAGGCGTTTGTTGATTAGGATCTTGTTGAATAAGTTAGTTTCGAAAAAGGGTGTCAGAAACTAAGGTTGTTTTTAGTTGAACTTGTTGTGTATATCGGTGGTTTTGTAGATTTTTTGAGAAAGCCCCTTTCCCAACAAAACAAGCCACTCCCTTTCCCACACAGCACCCCCCTCCATTTCCCAGTCCCCAGGGCCCCAAAAAAAATCCCTGTGGCCATATACATTAAAATGTTCTCCCCTGTCTGTTGTCTGTCTGTCTGTCTGTCTCTCTTTTCTCTCTTCATTAGGAACAAAGAAATTTTTTTAAAAATATATATATATGCCATTATTAATGAAAGCGTAAGAGAGAGAGAAGAGAGGGGGAAGAAAAGGAGAGAGAGAGAGAGAGGGGAGAGGGGAAGAGAGTTTGCTTACACGCATTGATAGTAATTGGGTAATCGGATTGAAAAGATAATCTAATTCACAAATGTACCCTGTAACCCCTTTCCAATGCAAAAGTCTTTTTCCATTTCAGAACAATATATAAATATTTAAAAGGTACTATGTTTACGTATGCACCCAGTATGCTAAATGAATGCCTGGGTTTACTAGCCTTTCTTAGTGGATTTACTCGAATTAATTAAATTTAAGTTCCGTACATTTAACCTCGGGTTTCTTTTCATAAAAAATTTTCGATTGCAACATCCCGAAATTTGTTACGTGATTTGTTGAAAAGGGGGAAAAGGGTTTTAAAAGCGCAGAAAAAAAAGGGGGGAAAACCCCCAAGAAAAAAAAAGGGGGGGAAAAAGGGGGGGGGGGGGGGGGGGTGGGGGGGGAGGAAAATCGAAATTTTTAAAAATTAAAAATTTAAAAAAGGTTTTTTTTTTAAATGAAAAAAAAGTCTAATAAGTTAATTGCTTTAAAAGTTTTTTTTTTTAAATTGTCAAAAAAAGGGGTAAATTCAAAAAAAAATTGGGAAAAATTTAAAAAATAATAAAAGAAAAAAAATTTTTCAATTTTTAAAAAAAAAAAAAAAAAAAAAAAGGGGGGAAAAAAGGAAGGTGGCTTTAGTCGGAAAAAGAGCTCCGGAAAAACCTGGGGTTGGGGGAATTTTAAAAACATTAAAAAAATGCCTAACGGGTTTTATGACCCCACCCAAAAATAAAAAAGGGGGAAAAAAACCCCCAAAACACCACTAACAAAAAAAAAAAAAAGGAAAAAAAAGAAGGGGAAAGAGGAAAGGAGAAAAAAATAAAACACTTTTGTGAGGGAAAAACCCAACCCAAAACCCCCTTTTTTTTAAAATAAAACCTTCTACCCTTTTTTTGCCCCTGTTAATTCACATGAAAGCAGAAATTCCCCTTAAACCCCCCCCCCCCCCCTTTTTTTTCCCCCCTTTTTCCCCCCCCGACCAAAAAAGCCACCAAAAATTTTTTTGGTTTTTAAATTTTTTTAGTTTTTTTTTATTTTACCCTTTTTTTTTTTATACTATTTTGTATTCATTGCACCGTCGCGTTGTATCTCAGACCTTGTTCGGCGGCCGATCTGCTATCCTAAATTTTTACCACCCTTTTTATTTTTATCTCCCACACCCCCACACCCCCAAACACTCCCCCCACCCGTTAAAAGGGAAAAAGGACAACGGTTTCCCCACGGGGGATCACCCGGGGGGGAAAAACCATGTACTCTTTCATTTCTCTCCCTATCACTTTTTTTTCCCTTTTCTCTCCTCTTCTTAATTTTGGGTTTAACTTTTCTCCCCTTTATCCTTTTCCTCTTTTTCTCTCTCTCTCTCTCTTAAGCTCAAATTTTCTCTCAACATGTTTCCCGCTCCCCCGTTAAAACGGTTTTTTTCAATTAAATTTATTTTATTTTGGGTAAGGACAGAAAAGACTCACAAAAGAATCGGAGATCGATTTTCCCCTTCCTTCCTTCCAAATTCCCTCCTGCGGCCCTTTTTTTCCGGGGCTTTTTCCCCTTTTTCCCAGTTTATTTTTTGTGTAGGTTTTTGTTTGTTTGGAAAGGTTTTTTTTTGCCCGGTCTTCCTATGCTTTATGGTTTTCAACAAACAACCGGCCCACTTTTCAAATAAAACACCGGGGGTTTTTTTACTACAACAAAAATTTTTATAAAAGAACCCCAATCCCAGCCATTCAGCACATAACAAACAACATATACAAACATACACTTTAATGTTTGTATCCCAAGTTAAAACCCTTTTCATATTTCAGCTCCATCCGCGGCAGGTCCTTTTTCCCGGTCCCGAATCTTTTCGTGTTCTCCTGTTCCCCCTTTTTCCCTGTTTTGTTAAGGTTTTTTTTTTCCTAAATAGAATTGAATAGTTTAAAATTGCCCTGTAGTTTTTTGACGTTTTTTTGCCGTTTTTTGTTTTTGTTTTCCTTTGGGATGATAAGTTAATATGGCCAAAAATTTTTCCATTTTTGCGAGTTTCAAATAGCAAGATCCCTTAAAAAAGCGTCCCCGTTCTTTTTTATTTAGTTCAAGACTTTTCTTTTGTTTTTACTTTGGAAAAAAAACCATTTTTTTTTAGGCTGTAACCAACACCGATGACTGTTGTTCTGTTTTCGCCTAAATGGGTTAGAACTGGCCCTTCGTTTCGCTCCGTGTTGCTTGTTTTTCTGTCTCTGTTCTCCCTCGCCTTTCCTTTCCTGTCTTTTTTTTGTTTGGGGAAATAAAAAAGTTTTTTTCAGCAGAATTAAACCCCACCAAATTGTTACAACTACAAACCCCACCCACACCCAAACACCTTTTTAACACAAAATCTTTCAAAAGCCCCATAAAAATATCAATGGCTGGATAAGGGTTTTGTGATAAAAAATGAGGATATATGATACATTTTAAAGAAAGTGGGAAAAGAATGTAGTGTGAATCACGGGAGGGTCAATATAAATTTAAAAAGTTGGGTTGACAGCTGGAATTTTTCTATAGGTTACTAACTTTTCCATCGCTATTGATTGGGGGCCCCCTCGACAACGAAAAGAACTTGAAATTTTGTTTGCCAAAATTAACCCGAATCAAAGTTCCACGGTTTATCTTTCGTCGGCCCCCACCCGTTTTTTAGTTTTGTTTTTGTTTGGGGGTTTTTTGTTTTATAAGTTACAATCTTATTTAAATTCAAAATTTATTAATACAATTTTCAAATCTTTCAACTTCCAACAAACCCTTCCCGTCTTCCTAAGGTATCAAGAAAAAAAGTCTATAGACTTGTTTACTTAAGCTCTCAGCGGATAAGTTCACCCCATAACTTTAAATTTTTAAAGTTTGAAAAATTTTCCATCTTGCTTAAAATATCTTTTTTTTGGCGGTTCTGGAACTTTTTTTGGGTTGTATATGTTTAGTTTTTGACCTTTTTTTTTGTCCCTTTTTAAGTTTTTAAGTAATTAAACCCACAAAACTTCCCAAAAAGAACTCTTTTATCTTCCTGGAAATGGGTCTGTTGTCTTGAATCCCTTTTTTTTACAGCTTCTTTAACCCCGTTTCGTTGGGGGTGAGATTATGAGTTACAGTGATGCACCAATCCTTTTGTTTTTCACTCGTAATTTTCCGTGCAAGCCCGGATAGGGCTTTTTCTGGGCATTCCCATCAAGTCTTTCTCTGATTTTGGCCGGCCTTTTAAGTAAAAATTATTGGGTTTAAAGTAATTATCCAAGATAAGTTAAAAGTTCCTTTGTAACATAGCAATTAAGACCTAAGATTTGAAACGGGTCCTTTTTAAACTACTAATTTTTGAATCAAAACAATCTTAATGGTTTAGTGTACAACTGAGTTTGCCAAATTTTCCCTCTTTAAGGGTTTCCCCTTATTGGTGGGAAACCCAAAGTTCTTGTGTTAATTGGGTTCTGAACAAAAAAAATCGGGACCAGATCGAAAGATGCATAATCAGACCCCCCGGGGTGTAGATTTCATTTTTCCCCAAAGGGGTTCATGCGGCGGACAGTCCATATACGCTACACCACTCTCTTAATTTGCCCCCCAAAACGCGTTTGATGTAAGTTGAGGATAAATGAATTAGTGCCCAAGATGAGAGAATTTAAGAAGGGGGTTTTTTGGGGCTACGACTTTAGCAGATGTCAGACCAAACCATTAGCCCTTTCGGGTCAACATTGATACCTCCCTAACTTTGGCTCCCCCAATCTTATCTTTTTAATGGGTGTGGTAGTGTACAGGGGGTGTGGGGGGGTATGTGGGCGGGTCCATGGTGTGTCCCAAAGGTATGTGGGCGCGAGCGAAATGTGTTGTTTTATTGATGTGTGTGTATGGTTGTGTATGCGTGGCATGTGTGTGTATATTGGCGTCACGTGCATGTTGCCAAAATTTCGTGAAAAAACATCCGCGTATGACGTACACCTTTCAATGAAAAGGGGGTCAGTACTTTTTTCTCAGCCTCAAAGACTGGTCTGTGTTCCTAAAAGGGGGGTCTTTTTTTCCCCTCAAAGATGGTCTGTGTTCCTAAAAGACTGGCCCCGGGTTCCTCAAATTTTTGGTTGTGTTCCTCAAAGGGGGGTTTTTGTGCCCCGGGGAAATCTAACCCCCTTTTTTTGGAAAAGACACTAAGTAGACGGAGACCACTGCCCTGACCTGCCCAAGAAAAAGGGGGTTTTCTACTCTCTGCCCTTTTTTAAAATTTAAAGGGGGAAAAAAAAGGGGGGGCTGTGATGCCCAAATTCAGGTCTTTGCCCAAAAAGAGGTTCACAGATTCAAGGGTCTTGGACTGGTAGGCTCCAGACAAGTGAGTGTGGGGAAACTTTTTTGGGGAAAAGGGAAGCACCCCCAAAAAAAACCTTTCCCTTCCCCCCCCCTCTGTTCACGAGCCACAGTGCTGCCAGCAAGAGAAAGGGGGGGGCCCCCCTAAAGTGCCCATTCATCGTCGCCCCAGTATTTCACGTTTACCCGGGGCACCTGCCCTTATGCTGTGAAAGCCCCATGACTCACGTCACCCTTGTCATTAGAAAAACCCCAAATCAGCAACGTGCATTTCCCTACAGTGTTTGACCCACCTTGTCGGGGGCGCAAACCAATCAGCGACAGCCAGATCCACGTGACTGACGTCAGCCTTGTCAGGGACAGAAAAACCACATCAGCGACAGCACAGCCCCACAGTGACTAAACGCCCGCCTTGTCATTGGACGCAATCACACCAGCAACGCACGACCCACAGTAAAGACGTCAGCCTTGTCGGGGGACAGAATTTCACATCAAAAACCCCCCAAAGACCCAAACGTGACTGACTCAGCCTTGTCATGGACCCCAAAAAAACATCAGCGACAGCACAGATCCACATGAGGGACGTCCCCTTGTTTTTGGGGACAGCAGCACCCCAGAACAGTTTTTCCCAGTCATTTCCGGCATTGTTTTTTCCTGTACGCTCAAAAAAACCAAGGGGGCGAAAGCCCCTCTCTCTCTCTCTCCCCTTCTCCTCTCCCTCCCCTCTCTCTCTCTCTCTCTCAAAAAACCAAAAACATCTTTATTTACCCCTTTTTAAAAATCCCCCAAAAAACCCCAAAAACTAAAGAAAATTTTGGGGGAAAAAATGTACTAGAAATTTCAGAGCCACAACGTAGCACCCCCTTTTTTAAATGCACACCCACCATTTGCATATTTTAGAAGCTTCTGGATTTTTCCCAAAGGGTTTTTGGGGCGATCAAAAAAAAGGTTTTTTAAAAATATCAGGGGAGTCCCTATCTCCGTGCCCCATGTCCCCGGTAAGAAAAAGGGGTCCGTGGCCCAAAACACCGATTTTGATGCCCGTCCGAATCCGCCAATGATCCCGGGGCCCAAAAAAATACCCCGGGGTTGCCGCCGGGCCCCTCCCCTTTTTTTACCCCCCGTTCCCTAGAACGGGAGTTTTTTAGAATGGCAACGAAAAAATGCTGTTTTTGGGCTGTCTTTTGTCTCTCCGTCCGTGATAAAAAAAGTTTTTCCACTCGCTCCAGATAAAAGTACGGGGGCCCTTTTTTTTGAAAATTTTAGGTATGTTCATTAGGGGGAGGGGTGGGGCCCGTGTTTTTTTTTTACCGTTCTACCCTTTTCAAAAAGGCTATGGGCCAAAAAGGTTTTTTTTTTTAGGAAAATCTCAAAAGCGCTGGCCGATCTTTTCTGAAAATTGTGAGGTATGTTCGTTATGGTCACAGATGAAGGCCGTTTTTACCAGAATAGCCGGTACTTTACTGACCGTGTAATAACGGCTCAAAAAAACGGTTTTTTCCTCTTTATGGAATATTCACGCGTGATCAAATAACTGGATACGTATATATGGCTTTGCATCTTCTTAAGCTGTGTTGTGTGCGATGGCTCTGTGTGTTTTCATTGACTGGCGTGTACCCTTTCCCCTTTGAACAAACACAAAGCGGCAACTCCAGAGACCTCTTTTATCTTCTTGCCGTTATCTGTGTTTTGACGACGAGACCTCATCGACGAATTTGTTCACTGTGATGAAGGCCAAACAATTTCACAACAGAAACTGCCTGCACTTCTCTTTTGAGCAGAAATAACGGTAAATGAAAGTAAAAAGGAAAATGAAAAAATAACTAAAAAGGAAAAAAAGAAAGATTGTATTAACAAAAAAAAGATGTAATTAACTAGAAAAAAGAGTATATTAACAAGAGAAAAGTGTAGATAACAAGAACAAAGAGCGCATTAACAACTTAAAAGAGTATATTATCAAGAAAACAGTTACTAACAAGAAAAAGTGTATTAACAAGAAAACAGTGGTATTACAAGAAAAAGTGTATTAACAAAAAAAAAAGTGTAAATTAACAAAGACAAAAGAGTGATTAACAAACCGGAAACAGGCAAGGAGGTAAACATACTAACTGATCACATATCCAATTCCTCTTTGCATCTCTCTCTCTCTCTCTCTCACTCTCTTCTCTCTCTCTTCTCTCTCATCTCCCCTCGATACCCTCCCTCTCGTCCTCTCTCTCTCTCTCTCTCTCTGTCTTTGTCTGCCTGTCTATCCTGTCTGTCCGTCTACTTTAGTCTGTCCTGTCTGTCTGTCTGTCTGCCTGTCTGTCTTTCTGTCTTCTGCTGTCTCTCTCTGCCGGTCGGGGTCTCTACGTCTCTCCTCTCGTTCGTCTCTCTCTCTTCTCTAGAATGTAAATAAACTGACTCGCCACTCTAGTTTGACTTATCAATTCAGATGATAGTAACGTTCCGGCATGCTTCGACGACCGTTTGGTGTCCTGTCCCACGACGTCAAAACCTGGACAATGATCCCGATGACACAGACTCTGTCAGACAACTACTATTTCTTCATAGGCTATTGCTGGCAGCTCTTTCCCACGAAACGCGTACAGTCTCTAGCGACAGAGTTTCAAACGCGAGAGTCAAGGAGGGATCTGGAGCCGCTGAGGATTGACGGCCTGTCCACCTCAGGGCAGTCTGGCAGACCAGCTGGTGGTGGAGCCAAGGAGGGACATAGGGCGTGGTATCTACAGAGATAAAGGGCCGATCACCTCCCTGGCATGGCAAGACAAGTCAGGTCGGGATGCATGGTCGATTCCTGTGTGGCTGAAAACGGTGTTGTTTCCTACGTGTTGAAACTGTGTGATCAGTGTCAAGAATGAGGATGGGGGAGGAGGGGAGGAGAGAAAAAGGAAAAAGAGACAGAGAAAGAAAAGAAGAAGAAGAAGAAGAGAAGAAAAGAAGAAAGAAAAAAGATGAAGACGAAGAAGAAGTAGGAAGAAGAAGAAGAAAAGGAAATGGACGACGAAGAAAAAATGCAAGAAAATTAAGAAAATGGGGAAAGTGTACGAAGTTTGAAAAAAAACAACAAGAATCTGACCCAAGAAGGGAAAGGAAAGGACGAGAAAAGGACGGAACAAGCCCCCACCTCCCCCCTCCCCCCTCCCCCCCTTTTCCCCAAATTCAACTTTCCAAGCCGATCTAATCTTGATGTCAAATAGATCACGTGGACCCCGCCAGCGCATTACTCTTCCATTCTGTCTGGCTGTAACCATCAACAAGGGCCCTGGCATTCCTGTCTGGCTGTAACCATCAGACAAGCCTGGCATTCTTGTCTGGCCTCAAACCATCAGACGAGGCCTGGCATTCGTCCGGCCTGTAACCATCAGACAAGCCTTGCATTCTATCTGGCTGTAACCATCAGACAAGCCGGCATTCTGTCTGGCACTTAACCATCAGACAAGGCCTGGCAATCCAGACATGCCGTTGCTGGCTCGTGGTCAGCGCCAGACTTGCTGGTCGACTTTACCAGTTGGAATCCCTGTCTGTTAAAAAAGGCAACCCGCGCCACACTCCCCCATCCACCTTAACCTGCTGTCGTTCTGGTGACTCATGAGGTGTTCCATTCGTCTTCACGTCCTCCTCTGGCGTTAAACCTGAAGTGTCCGATTCAAAAGTCCTATCAAAGTCAATCCAGATGTCAGAATTCCAGAAGTGTGTGTGTGTGTGTGTTTGTGTGTGTGTGTTGTGTGTGTGTGTGTGTGTGTGTGTGTGGTCTATCTGCTTGTGTACATCAAAGATGTTGTTCTTGAATTACAAAAAAAGAATAAAAACATGTAATGCAACTGGGAAAAAAGTATCATATTGACAGATAGAGAAATGGAGAGATAGATAATAGAATAGATAATAGTTAGATGATAGATGATTGATAGATGGATGGATACATGCATACATACACATGATACCTACATAAATACATACATACATACATATTGCATGCATGGTTTAGATAGATAGAAGATAGATTGAATTTGATTGATTGATTGTTTGAATAGATAGAAGAATAGATAGATAGATAGTTTTGATAGTAAAAAACAATTTTGCTGATAGACTGATAAAGAGATAGACAAGTCAGATAGAAACATACATATTTCATAGATGCACACACATACGCACACACACACACACACACACACACACACCACACACACTCACACACACACACACACACAACACACACACACACACACACTACGCACGCACGCACGCATGCACGCACGCACAACGATCTACACTACACCCAACACACACACACACAACACACAACACACACACACAACACACACACACACAACGCACACACACTCAACGTTCGTCATCCTTATCCTCACAAATCCAGGAACCCAAACAAAATTCTCCAATGAACCTGTCCCAGGAAGAAAAAAAGAAAAAAAAAAAAGCTAGCAAACAAACACACAAAAACAAAACATGGAGATGATCTGCTCTTCGTTATGCAACATAGAAATTATCCGTCCTGAGTTTTGAATTATGTCAAATGGAGACTCCAGCTATTGTATTTGGAGTGCAGGCAGGAGAACGATCGGGATATTGACATGTCTGGGTTCCAGGCTGCCGGTGTCACCCGGGCATGTTGGCATTTTCTCTCTCTGTGATGTGCTAGGCTGACTGATGAGCAAAGTCGCTTTGTTGGGCGTGCCCCCCAACGGCATCTGTCCCGGGAAAACGGCTGGGTCATTCTCGCTTAACGCTAGCTGACGCTACAGATTGCCTCCTTGGCAGATTTTCGAACTTCGTTTATTCGGTGACGCTTTATATCCTGCTTTCGTTATGATTTCCGAGCATCGTCTGTTTCAGTAACAACAACAACAACAAAGAATAGCTTATATAGCGCCTTATTCTCGGCTAGAGAACCCA
>JAMYXO010000550.1:17500-43260 GCA_033310375.1 Conus canariensis
TTTTTATTCCAAAGTCTATTCAAGTTTTATTCATGTCGTCATTAAGTTCTTAATCAAGTTCTATTTAATTTTCATGAAGATCGTCATTAAGTTCGTTAGCAAGTATTAATTCAAGTCACTTATAATTGATTTATTAAGTTCTGGAAATAATTACTCAGTATCAAATGGATCAAAATGAGATTTTTGTTGTTGGCAGTTCTGGCAAGCTTTTTGTTTTCAGGCTTTCTTATTTTAGTGTTGAGATTGTTTGACTGCTTTGTTGAGGCTGGCGTTGTTATATTTTTATAACCGTAATAACCACCCCCAGCAGCAATGACGGCCAAAAATGACAACTGTTTTAAATTCAATATTCCATGACGACTTGTGTTGTGGTAGGGTCTTGAATCAACCTTGTGTATGTTAAAGCTGGCATTGAAACTACTGGCTGTGGCAACACGGTTTGACGTTGGCGGCGTTAAATTTTCATTAGAGTTATATTCTGTGAATGCAACATAATTTTTTTTGTTTGTTCCACTCTGCTAATTTTTTTTCCTGCTGCAATGCCCCAGGATGGAGGAGCTTTTTACTGTCACTAGGTTTCCCTCCACCTATTCAATGTTTTATGGATTCGCTATTTTCTTGTCTCGTCTTTTTGAAGGAAATAAAGCTATATGATTAAACGTCATTAAACCCCATAATTACTGGCGACAATAATGTTCCAAATCTGTAATAATAGACACATCCTAGAGACTCTATGACTTTGTTAATACTGGATCCTGCGTTAAATCATAACATAAAATCTTTTCAAATCAATGGGAGCAAATCTACTACTAGTTTTGTGTACAAACTAAGAACCGTTTGCCAACACTTTTTACCATTCTTGACCCCTTTTGCGCGTCATACCTGTTGTGAAACGTTACAATGGTTCTTGGTGGCGACATTTGTTGAATCTGTTTGTCTATGTGAATTCATTTTCCAAGGTACGGTTTGTTTTCCACATGCTGCCAAAGAATACAGCCTTTCCTTTTTGGGCATAATATCCTTGGTCATCAACTTGATCATGTAATCATAAGTTCAGGAACGTTTAGCTGCCCTGAAGCTGTAGTAGATCATCGCAGTTCATGTTTATTAATAAATAAATATTATTTTATTTTTTAAAAATGTGCCGAAAAAACTATTACTAACCTTGTATACCATTCTGCTGTTATTGGAGGGCCTAAGTTGGTAGGAACACAATGCTTGTTAAAAGCCGTTAAAAATAAAACCAGCAGATCATGGCAAACTATGCTTTGAAGACTCACATCAAAGCTGATTGCTGTTAATAACAGCTTCATTTTGCCTACGAAGATTTTCTAGTTAACAAGGAATAATTCCAGACAGTATTATATGTAAAATTAAAAAAAAATTACATTATAAAAATGGCTTCAACGCGTAATGATGATTGTGGCACTGAGTGTTTAATGCGCTTGCTTTTAAGCGGAAGTAATTACGCATTTAGTAAACCTAACGGATGAACGGCAAGAATAGACATAACAAATCTATGGAGCAACTAGACGCTAGCACAAGGCTGCGTATGAAAAGCAGAAATTGCGCAGTTAGATTTTATTAACGATGAACGAAAAAACAGGGGCATGCTCAGCTTACACATTTAAAGAATGTTGAATCAAGCAAGAAAGAATATTATCTTGTAACAGGCAAGCCAATCGATACATTGCCTCCACCAAAATTAGCGATTTTTATCACCAATAAAATTCAGAAAAACAAAGATGCAAAGAAAGATGTTTATTGTCCTTTGATATAACCGTTTGTGTATTTGTGCGCATAATATTGGTGAATAAAAAATGAACATAATCTATTATCACCAAAAGGATATTGGAATGGAATCACAGCAATTAAAAGCAAGCCCTAGCAGCTGGAGTCATGAACAAACAGCAAAGAATTGGATATCTAAACAAGCGATTTGGCAAATTTATCTACCAGCCGCCGTAAACGAAACAGAGACCAACAACACGTTGTGAATATAACACCATACGACACTTCTTCTGCTCTAAAGGATCTTCTATATTTAACCCCCATGATACGTTATAACCGAAAAAGATTTAAGTACGACCGCATACAGTCCATTGATATAGCTTCAAGATACAAAGAGTGCGGAACCATTAACACAAAAAGTGCTTCTTCTGTTGCCTGTCGCTATACAACTGATATATCAACGAGGCCCCTTAACTTATCCTCGCATGAGTCAAGTCGATGATGGAAAAGAATTTAAAAGGTCCAAGTGAATCAATTATGTTAAAACATAGAGTTACCATTAAAAGAGGCCTTCCGGGCGTTCACAGATCACCAGGGTTTGGTTGAAAAACTTTAACAAACGTTTTCCTGAAAGGCTTTTTTCCTACCAGAAATCACAGAGAGCTGGTTGACAGAATTCTCAGCACACACAGAATGGGTAAAAAGACTGCCCTCAGTTCTACGTGCAATGAATAATGAAGAATTTAAAGGTCTAAAACCTTATCAAGAGCAATCAAAAAACAAAAAAATAATGTTGTTGAAGGATAGTCTTCATCAAGCAAACTATTACCATTTGGTTTAAAGTGAGATACCTTTATTCGCCCGGAGAAGGCCGGAAGGGGAACACCCGCATCAGGCAAACCGATCCAGTTTGAGTGTTGATCCAGAATGAGATTAAAAAAATTGTGAAATGAATCCGCCCTTGAAATATTTACGTGAAACTGGCAAACAAAAACACCAGCCCCTCAAGATCTTTTGTGAAGGGAAGAACTGCAGATTATTCCCGCCAGACACAGTCCAGTCGCTTAATTAATTTTTAATTAAATTAAAAATGCTGCAAGAATGGAAAAAGGAAGAATCCTTACGTAAATGGCACTGAACAAGAATGGTGAAGGAAGAGTCCCTTAGAAATAATATACGAGAAATATTGATTATAATCATGTTATTAGAACCAATTATTTAAAGAAATTGATCATGGCCATGCTAGAACAAAACCTCAACATTTGATTGGAGCAAGAAATATTAAAAAGATAAAAAAAAAATTCGCGCACATTTAGCAGTAATGGATATAATTTGTATGAATTGGTTGGTGATATATTTAAGCTTAAGAGAACTGTTTTTAATTCTACGGCAAAATACATTTGGGTTTAAAATGGAAGCTCAAAGGGAAATGGCAGAAATGGCTAAGGAAAGTCTTTAAAATTAATGCAAGATTTATTGAGTATCATATATCATTAAAGAAGTATTTAGAGAAATTGCCAATCCCTGCTAGAACAATCGCCAGACAATCGCTTTAAACCCCAAAAGGCTTTATTTTTGATTTTGATTTATGGAACATGAATATTGTGGAAATGACAAAAAAAATTAAAGCACATCTAGCAATTAATAGAAATAATATTAAATTTGCTAAGATAGATTAAGAAATAATTGAAACGTGCGATTGCTGAAAAATATATCTAAAGACCATAGCTTATACTATCTCTCCAAGACCAATTGCATAGGAAAAACTCTGGATTAACAAATACTCTTTTTGTGTTAGTGCGTCCAGAGACCGTTTTTGTTACAACTGTTTGTTAATCTCATGCAGATAGATTGCAGCTTGTAATTTGTCATGATGAAAATCTTATTGTCAACCAATGCTTTTTATAGTTGTCATGGATATGCTTGACTGCACAACACTACGAATAATATCCTTTCTGCTTTTTTTAACAACTTTTTTTTGGCTTTGAAAGACGGGTACATTTTCGACCTCAAACCAACAAACTCCATGATCACATCCTCCAGATAATTCATCCTTCATCTTACCTAAAACTTTTTTGTTAACAGTTGATGCAAAGTGGAATCTTTAGGGTAATCAGATTGTGTCGTACCATCCGGTATGCCCCTTTTGCTACGGTCTAATTTCCATGGCTGTATAGATATCTTCATTAGGGATGTCGTTTACAAAGGAATATCTGTATCTGTGTAACAAACTCTGGTCACGGATACCAAGGGTTTAAAGTAGTCATAAAGAAATTCTAACATCAAATAGCTTGACAGCTCTAAAACAGTAAACCCAAGAAAAACGGGCTTATCCATTTGACTTTCTTTTTTTTCATCATTATGCCAAAAAGCTGAATCAGGGAAATCTTCTGAAGTCCTGATAATTCAGGTTTTGAAGTCACTTAATTTGCATCGTTCTCCTCTGGTGACCAATCTAACAGCTTTACGCTTGTGTGGCGGATTCTCCATAAGTCTTCCAAAACAGCGTTTGTTCATCAACTTGAAAAATCTTTTTTCTGAGCATCTGCGGGATTTAGTTCTGCGATCAGTGTTCTCATGATGTGATGTAAGTTTCATGAACCTGTTCTTGACATAATGCAATTATTACATGAACTGCTGTTAACTTAAACCATGTCTTAAATAAAATTGGAGAAGTCTGTAATGACAAACTAATTGTTTTTTGTCAACGAAGATTAGGCAACAAGTTTAGGTTCTGTCATTGATCAACTTTTAGGGTTTCCTTTTCGCCGCTAATGGATAGTCATTATGGTAATCATGAAGTTCATGAGGATATTCTAATCAACACTTTCTAGAATGGCCCTCTTTTATAACGATCAGCTTCTAGAGGTAGGTAGCCATTTTAAAAACTTTTGAAAGTCTTTGAGTCCTGTGAGACATTTTTAAAGTTACTAATGGAAGTGATTGACTCATACCCAACATACAGATTGTTGCATCTAAATACATAAGATAGTTAACCTTTTACTTGGATCATATCGTCCAAGTATTGTTGTTTCTTTACAGTAATGGTGAGACACCATACTAATCCGCCACGCAATCCGGTTTCAATCATCTGAAGCATTGGCCAAGTCAAACAATAAATCAATCTGTAAACCCCTGTATATTTTAAAGAAAGCGTCCCAACCATCCCAGGGGCCAGAAATTATAATGCCAGGATCTAAACTATAATGTTTCATGCAGGTCTTTCAGTAAATTTTTCAAAGAATATCTGCCAACCACAAACAGGTATCACGCCATAAATAGGAATCGGATAGTCCTCCCATCGTTTTACACTCTAATTCTGCCACGTGCACTTGAGCATGCTGGTAATCAGAATCACTGATTGTCCTTTTCCTCTAATACTACTAAAAAACGCCCTCTTTAGGCGGAAGTGTATCTTTCGGTCAAACTTTTGCCAACTTTCATGTACTCATATGGGAAACCGCCCTTTCTAACAAGAGTTGGGTCAAAATATTCTTCTGTTATTGGCATGACTTTAAGGACATAGCCAATGTACTTTAAACTCCCCATCAGGTGTTGCATAAGTCATAAAAAGATAAATTATTTAAAGTGAAACACAAGTACTTTTCTGAGGACTGCCAATGCATGACGCCCTAAAGGCGCTGGTTACTGCTTGCATTATGAAAGGTGAAGTCGTAACCGAACCTCGCAAGTTTATGAAAGAATATAGGAAGTCTCCAAGTCCTAGATCAAAATTTAGTTGAAGATTGCAATTGTTATGAGCTGCCCCGCTCTAAATTCTCCGCTAGATGTGGATCATGATCTCTTACTGTTGGTTTAAACTTTTTAGGTGTTAGCTCTAAACCACAAATCCAACAGTGAGTGGCTGATTCATACCTGTTCTTGGTCTTCGGGCGTCATCATGATTTCAGATAAATTCAGATTATTAGAACAAGCATTACGCACAGCTCTGCATGCGCTGTAAAAATCTACGAGCCCGCATTAGGTCCTCTATATAATTCTTGGCTCGAAATGGGCGCCATCCGACCAGACAATGATGAAGAGCAAAGGGCGAACAAACTCATGATTACTCATTAAAACTGTTTTTTTTGGAAGTTTCTGTTTCCTGCGGGGTTGGCTCCTTCATAAGGAACAATAAAGCGATTCAAAGTCTGCGTAAACAACGTAATGGAGACCTCTGGAGATTTTTGTAATTCTTAAAAACTACCATTACTACGTATCTGTTACTTTACGTTACTTCCTGCTTCTCTCTGGCATACTTAGTTCTGTATTGCAGTCACCAACTGGACTAAGACAATGTTTTACATGTTCACTCGCAGCTTGAACGGGATGGAATTCTTGTTGAAAAGCATTTTCACAAAAATTCTGTTGCATATGTGTTTTGTAGTAGGCACTAGTAACTATTCATTGTGCCTATTAAGGTGTAGTGCACCCCATTAACGGCTTTCATCAGAGTATTCTACATGATTTGTTGGTTGGTTCGTCTATTGTTGGACGTTCTTTGACACTCTAATTGCAAAGTTGGTCTTTTTTTCAGACTCATGTGTAGACAATAACAGTTATTGGTGGAATTCTGTGTCTTCAGAACTGAACAATGTTTTGTCTACACCATAGGATAATTCAAGACCGTTAAAGTTAAGATTATGCCCACTGTAAATAGGTTAGATACCTCTCTGCAATTTTTGGCAACGTGATGCCAGCTAGCAAGAACGCACCACATAAAACATTTGTCGTCAGAATTCTTTATGTTCGAGGTAACTGCTTTCTTGTGCAACCAATGTTGGAGGCAGTGGAATGTAGACTTGCCTAAATCGGCTCATACATACCTGTCTTAAATTCTGATGTCTAGGACTTCATTCAACCTCTGACCAACCAGAGCTCTCATTTTAGCTGCTTCAGAGTGCTTCATTAAACTGTGTAAGAATTGATCTGATCTGCCCAACCGTGTGGTTGAAGTCATTATAAGAAAGATATAGTCCTCTGTTTTATTGAACCCAGACTTCTAAGATTTTCCTTCGTATTATTGTTATATAGTCCGATTAAAACAACTATCCGTACTTTAGACTGGGGGTTTATTGTTAGTTTAACTTGGAACTTGAGAAATAGCATGTACAACGCTTGCCTGTACGTTTTGTTGGATCAAAACTTCTAAAACGACCTCATTTATAGCTTTGACAAACGCTCTTCCTCTTTCCAATTGCATCTAACCAAAGTCCCAAAACTGTCATATATCTTTATCATCCATGCTGAGTTTCTTTCTAACTCACATATTTATTTAAAGTTAAAAAAAAAAATACTTTAATCAGAATCAATATCAACCGGTCTTTTTGGCTTGGACTCGTAAACTAAAGTATAAACGAAACGTGGCCCTTTGGGTTGTTAATGTGAGCTGTTTAGAACCGAGTTTTAATGTTTTTCGTTTACTTTTTTTTAAGCATTTCCTTTTTTATCTGGTCGTGTCTGGTTGTTGAGAAAAAGTTTGCACCTTGCACTTTCGTGAAGATCAAACTTTGTCTTTGGAGTCCTCAAAATCAGCCTGTAGCGGCTAAATTCTTCCAATCCGTGATGTTCGAGTCAGCAAGTGCTTATTATTTGTCCAGTTGAAAGAACAAGTTTAAAGCCTGTTATTAGTTGAACCATACTGTGTGCTTTTGAGTTTTTAGTTTTTAAATGTTTTTGCTAACAAGCATCTTACAGCCAATGAACACAGGCCCAAGAGTAAAGACAAACCGCCTAGAGGTAAAGCTGCTCGGGCGCACCTTACGCCTGTTGCTTAAGAGACCTACACTAGTTCCCTGCTGATAGAGCACTAGTGACGATTGCTCCAGTATTAACATATGTAACAGCATATCGACGGCAGAATACCTTCGTTTGAGGTTTTACTGTATTTGAAAGGTCCTGCCTAGTTGGGTTTTGCATTTGTGTTATGTTGTTATGCTGAAAGTTTTTATGTCTACAGCACAGAGTTCTCTTCTGTGGGCACTTTTGGAATAAACCTGAACAGGACAGCATTGTTTTAAAAATAAAAAATAATTTAGTATTGGATATCTTTTAATCTGTATATCTTGAATATTCACTGCGCCATCATATATTAAAAACAAATATACAATTATGTGGTTTATATCACTCTCTTTCTCTTTTTTCTTTTATCAATTTGAATGTTTATTACGGTCTTTAACTGTTATTCTCAGGTTTGGGCGCCCACTCCCGATAGCAACTGAGTATCCTCTGTTGACCTTAGGTCAAGTCCATAAACCGTATTTTCGTTGTTAAATAATCATCAAGGCTACACATTATGAAATGGAATCTTTGGACATCAAAGATCCTGCTGTTGGACTTCTATGCCTCCCGCCTCCAAAATATTTTCTTATTTCGTCACAATTGTTGATAAGGTTTAAACCCACTAACTGTAGACTTGGTTAGGACTAACTCCTCAATGAACATTGTACTTTTCGTTATTTAGGATTAATAAACTTTTCTCAGTTTGTCTTTTGTATGGGTTCTTCTTCTCCACACAGCAATAAAATACCTTTAAGAGAGCGATCGTGGCTGCGGCGCTAGAAACTAAAAGTGTCCAATATTGTGTCTGCCCTGCGTTAGGAAATTAGAATGATGGATTCAACTCTTTCCTGTACTATATTGCTAATTTTGAAATGATTATGGTTGCTCAATCCAGCCTTGCATAAGTTAGGGGTTGCTAATAGTATCAAACTCCAACAAGATTCGAAAACGCTGTACTCTTGGAATCAGTTGTCCTGGTAGATTTAATGACACGTTTGTTTTCCATTGAAAAGGTTAGTTCATAGTCAATCTTCTTTTTTAAATGGCTCCTTGAAAGTATGTGCATGCCGCTAATAACTCAAAATCAAGGGTATGTAAAAGGCGATTTCCATACGTCAAAATTTACAGCTTCGGGCTGTTGCCAGATGCAGCAGCATTATCAGCATCTATTCTGTGTTTAGTGTTTCAATCACTTCGATTCTTGAAACGCCGAGGTCACCTTTCAGTTCGCGTTAAGCCAAAGAACACAATAAATTAGAAATAATGTCTGCATTGTTGGTACATGAAAATATTTTCTTGCACCTCAAGTTTAATAGAAATTTTCTTAACGATGCCCGTCCCAGATTCGTACAACTGTCCGTTTTGCGTCTGTTGCTGATTCAATTTCTGATTTTGAAATTAAGCCGTGCAGATACCGCACAATCACTTCATCTGTTCCTAGGTCTGGGAAATTTAACAGTAAGAATGTGATCTGAATCAATAGTAATGATGATTTTGGAACAAAATAGTCTGTTTTATTTCCCTTCGACGCCAAAGGCTCTTTCAGTCTTCTATGCGGGTCAAGAATTAGAGCCATATGCTTGTGACATTTTTTTTTATAAAAACAAAATAAAAAGTTAATTATTTAAAAACATGGCAGGCATTGAAGAAGATTAATGATGTTCCTGTCCTGAAACGACGTGAGTGAAATGACCTCCTTCGGCACATCATTGCCACTCCTTGGCGGGCGTGGAATTAACAGAAAAGTAAGGTCGAGCACTTTATCAAATGATTAGGCCAAGAACCTCCTGAATATTTAGACCCTAATGATTTTGAATTAAAAGATGACCATTTGTATGTGAAAAAACGACCAAGGACAACTTGTCAGCTTACAAACTAAACGAAACTCATCAAAGTTTGTAAGCATGGGTACAATTAGACAAAGAACTCAAGTGTGAACGAACTAAAAACGCCTTGGCATTCCCTAAACAAAAATTAATAGGGAAGCAGTTGCTAACACTTCAAAACACCACAACAAGAAAAGCCCAACCAGATAAACAAATACAAAACATGCCACTTGAAGTTTTAATATCAATCAACAGACAAACTAATTACAAGCAATAGAAGCAGAAACCAGTTTTTTCAGAAGAAACAGCATTAAAAACTATGCACGAATCCGCCCCTCCTATGAGAGAAATAACCGCCCTTAATCATGCTTTGAGAACCAGCAGAGGCGAATTAACAAACATTTACAAACTGAGGTGAACAGATGATGCTTATAAAAAGGAGAAAAAGAAAAACTAGTTGAGGCTGATGACCACAACTTAGGACCTGGTGTCTAAAGAAAGAATAACACAAAGACTGAAAAGATCTTGAACAAGAGAGATCAGCAAGACTAGAAGTTTGTCTACTAACCGAGAACATTACAAACTCAGTGAAGGCAGAAGAAGAGAAACTATCCAAAGAATTTTATTTGAAGACACCACGTTAGCAAACGAATAAGAAACACTTTTAGAGAGCAAGGTTCCACATTAGCAAGTGTTATAACTGCCTTAGGATTGCAATAAGTACACGGTGATGGATATTACAGGCGGCGGTGGTGGGAGGGCCAGTGCCACCCACCCGCCACTCCCGTCGTCAGATAAATCCATGGTAAAAAACATCTCGATCACCTTGCAAGACTTACTAAAAAAATTAGCCAGTAAAGGCAATAGATGTCTTGCCTGGTATAATAGGGGGGATCCGTTAGCTTGCTTTTGTCTGCCGCAAGTAGAGTAGTTGGCTTTATGCTGAGCACTTATGGGGCAGTAGTTGTCTTAATAGTTTGGGTTAATTTTTAGTAGATAAAGACCAAGTAATCCTAGGCAGTTAATCCATACAAAGTCCGTCGTTCATATCATGGTCATCACGAACAAAGTCCGCGTCTTTCAATGGGCCTTTGGCTTTGGCCACGGGATTGGAGGGTTTTGAGGGGCTTGTTTGTTTATTGGTTTGTAATTTTACTGGCTCCTGAATTTATGTCGATTTTCCCGACCTTCTCTTCATGCCACCACAAGGATTTTCATTATTGTAGTTTAGTATTGTTTCCTATCTGAAATCTGAGGAGTCAGAAGGCAGCATGTATAAACCATGCCAACAGCAAAGTCTACTTTTTTCGATCTTGCGTATTGCAAAACATTTTGGTACCTTTTAATACTTAATGGCAAATCAATTGTCAGAATTAATAGAAATCCTCTAAATTTGCTAAATACTGTTTTGGGCGTCAAAGCCAGTAGAAGGATCAAATATGTTTTGAATCTCGTTTGTGCTTGCCGAACCTAGCAAACCATCCAAACATAAGTACGGAATGGAGTCGTTATTCGTTCTATTCCCGCTCTAGTTAGGCCCTTAGAGGTATCCAAAAATAAATGTTTCCATGCTGTTTTTAATGCTCTTGCTCTATGGACCCGAGGTGAAACAGTTGGCCTGAAGAGAAAGATGTGTAAGGAGATGCCCAATCAAGTTAGACTTTCTGTTCTGTGCACGCCCCAAAAATAAAGGTGCCTAAACCATGCTTAAGATCCAACTTTTGTCTAAAGTCTGTCCTGTGGGTCAATATCAAATTCGTACAGATTCCTTTCAAAGGGCCTTGTAATCTTATTCTGATGCTGAATGGATAAACGTTTTTGTCATTTGGTATTGGCGCTTGCAGTTCAAGACAAAAACGTCTGAAGGTGTAATAAAAATGAAATCTATACCTGACCTCACCACAGGATCCAGGATGATTTAAAATGATCACATACGACAACTCCACACCCAGTTGATGCACAAAACACAGCAAAGTTTAACTGGTTCTGATAAAACGCATCGGATGACTGAACACACTTTTCGCGATGTAGTCGTTTTTAATAGGAGGGTTAAGATATCTGTTTAATGGAGTTCTGAACCGTTAACTTTGAAGGCGTCAGACTGAGTCACAGAAAAAAAAAATGTCGAGGTGAGCATTGTTATATCATTTAGGACTGTATGCGCCCAACTGAATATTTTGCCTTCAGTATATGTGAATTCACACGTCATTTTTAAAATTGTTGTTTTAAAAAAATGTGTTGTAACAATAACCACACAAGACAGTCCTTCGTTTTAGAATATGCCTATTGATAAGAATGCGGAACCCAAAGGGTTGCACTCCATGAAATTTTTTACAAAGTCGTTATGGTTTTATATAAACTGAATCCAAGGAGAAAAATAAGATTAAAATTAGACTAAAGAGAAGAACTTAGTTAGGTCCAGTTAACCAACCTGGATGGTTATTACGGGTTTGCTCGCTGAAAGAACAATAGTAACTTCGACATTACTCTCAAACTTAACAAGCAAATTTGAAAATAATGTTAGCATTCATACCTGAAAAAGAAGAAGTAAGTTACTATTTTGATGGAGAGCTAGTCTAGAAATTTAGGCTTTTACAACTAACAATCGAGACTTTCATAGTTTTGAGAGTTACAAGTCAGACAAAACTACTTTGATGGGAGAATAAATCCGCTCGAGTCTTTGTCATTACATTCATATTACTCTATGTTCATTTGGAACGAGCTGAGCACTGAAGAAAACTTATATGGATGGAAGGGCCCTCAACTGTGTTTAAAGCTCTTCCACAGGGAAAGCTGTCATATTGCCGAGTATGAAATTATACAATTCCCTAATTTACAGTTTAAAGATTAGCTTGTGGGAGGGTCGATCATTTAAATATAAAGATCACAGATAAAACAGGAAAGTCCGTAAAATGTGATAACCTGCACATTGTTTTTAGAAATAAAATAGTACGTTTTTTAAAAAAAATGTCACGGGCTCCCAAAGAATCGGGAGTTAACATTAGCGCCTGAGAGTTGTGTAACTTTAGAATTAAAAGACCTTGCAGAACGTGGAGACTTTGAACAAAACGGTAGATAGGCACTTTGTTATGGTTTTTTTTTTTTTGTTGAGTACAGTAAAGATGTTATTATGAAGCGCAAAGAGGTTGGCGACCAACAAAAATTTTCCTAAACTAGAAAACTCGCAATCTAGAAGCAAATAATGCGGGTCAGTATGAATATACAATAGTTCGATAACAAACTGACAACAAATGGCAACTTAGAACCATATTTAGTATGGACAAAATTTGAATTCTTTAAGCCCATTTACCTTTTTTGACCGTCAATAAAAAGTTCAGAAAACATTGAACTCTGGGCCCTTTTACATAAAGTCCTTATGCCAAGGACAACAGTCGGAAAGAGATTCGAAATAAAACCGTTTGGGTGACAAACAGTACACCTCCACAGAGATAATCGGTTTAAAAAGAAAATCTTCTACAAAATTAACAGTTCATTCCACGCACAAAATTAGGAACCCCGTTCACAATATAATTACAATTTCTGTCTTGAAAAAGATGAGGCGAGAAATGGAGCTCTGGGCGTCAGTGACAATCTTATGAAAGGGATTTCTTTAGCTTGCAAAACTTAGACGTTGACAAACTTACATTACTGTCGTCGTTCTTTACAATGGCGAGGATATTAAGGTCATAACAACAGCAACAAAAGTGATATTAGTCTAAATAGAAACGATCTTACAGAAACTACAACTGGATTAAATCTTACACAATTGGGACCTTATAGGTTTTATTATTACTGAACAAGTTTTGACAGAGAGTATGATAAAAACAATAACTGGATTAGATTAAATTCTGTTTTAAAACTATGGAGCAGAACGATGACTTGGTGTCAATGCCGATGTTAAACTTTAATGACAAAAACCCCTCCCAATGTTCATTGATTTGTGGACAGACTGGTTGTGGAAAAACCATTATTTTGTCCTCGACCTATTACAAAACGTTTATATTATAATTTTTTTTGGATCATATTGAGTAATTTTCTGTCCAACACTCAAGATGGAACAAAGCATATCACGACAGAAAGGTTTAATGGACGATGATGATATCTATTGTAGTTGATCCGTACAATAAACTTAGCGAGAGCTTAGAACCCTTTTATAGACAGTTTGAGAACGCAGACACTATTTATTATAGATGACTGTTACGGCAGAAAGAGACATATTAGAAAGAAGAAAAACTTATCAATAACTGGCTTTCCAGTGAAACATGCTGGATAAGTGGTTGGATTTTATGTCAGAATAAACTCAGTTTTAAAAGACTTTAGAGAGCAATTTAAAGACAATGGTTTTATTTCACATGAAAGATAGAGACGCATTTGATAATGGATGCGAGAAAATTGATGTTATTGAAGACGCTCATCATGAAAAACGAAGGATTAACCAAAACTGAGTCTCCAAAAGTTTGTAAATTAGTATTAAAAACAGACATCCTACACTTGATGTTTTTTGTAAAGTGTTCACTATTATAGAACTAGTAAACAGCATTCGGGTAAGCCGGCGGAGCAACAGCCCCCCGAAACTAAAAAAACCGGGGTCCCACCCCACCCCACCTTGTTTTTTTCAGCCGGTTGGTGCTTGGCGGAGGTGGGTGAGCCAAATGCTGTTACTAGGTCTCTACTTCAAATATGCGCCAGCTTCACCAAATTCACATGTGTTCAGTAACGATCGTTTGAAACTGAAACGCGGCTGGGAAAAAATGGACTATGTTCAATTTAACCTACTGATTTATAATGTAAACACGACTTCTTGTCTATAAAAAGGCGCTGTCTACAAACAACAACATATATGTTATATGTATGTATGTATACATAAAAATAAGATGAAGAATAAGGAGAGAGGAGAGAGAGAGAGAGAGAGAGAGAGAGAGAGAGAGAAGAGAGAGAAGGAGAGAGAAGAGAGATAAAGGTTTCTCAGCTAAATAGAGGAGATTCTGTACACGTATCCTTCTACGTGTTTTTGACCGGTTATGTAAAAAGAAATCCTAACCTAGTTTTCAGAACACCAATATTTACGCACTCTTTACTTGAAAGGTTAATTAGTTATAATCAACATGTGTTTAATCACTTTTGTTAGGTTTGATCGTCTGGGAATTAAACTTAACTAAAGTATGTGAATTTATCCACGATATTTCGCATAGCATGTAAATATCATCTCCAGGGACATTAGAGATTAACTAAACTAACCATGTGCATTATTATTTTTTTATCCACGGGCGGTATTTCACATAGCATGTAAATATAGCATCGCCTGAGACAGTCAGGCGATTAACTTAGATTAAACTATGTGCATTTATCCACGAGTATTCACAATAGCATGTAAATTACATAGCCTGAGACATTACAGTTTAACTTTCATTTAACTAATGTGCATTTATCCATGGGTGTTATTACATAGCACGTAAATACAATCTTCAGAGACTTTAGCGGCTAAACTAAATTCAACTATGTGCATTAACAACCATGGGTAATTTACAACAAAGCACCGTAAATAGCAGCTCAGAGACATTAGAGCTTAACTAAATTCAACTATGTGCATTAACAACCATGTATTTACATACACTAAATTAGCATCTTCAGAGACATCAAGCTTACAAATTTAACATTTGTGCATTAAGCATGGGTATTTTACATAGCACGCAAATAGCATCTTCCAGAGACAGTTGGAGCTTAGCTAAAAATAACTATGTTTATTAACCCATTGGTGAAAAATAACTAGTTTATTAAGCATTGGTGTTCATGTACCAACGTAAACAGCACCTCCTCCTGAGACATTTAGAGATTAAAACTTAATTAAACTATCTGAATTTTAGCCCATGATTATGTTACATAGCATGTACATTAGCATCATCCTGAGACATTAGAGCTTAACAAATTAAACTATGTGCATTTAGCCATGGGTATTTTTTTTGTAACGTCGCAATGCAAATCAGCATCTCCGGACACGCGGCTGGTCACCGTTAATGAATAATGACGTGTGGATTTAATGTCGTGACTGCAAGAAAGGAATGAAAACTAGAAACGAGGATAGAACAAAAACGAAAAGAAACACACAAACGAACAAACCATCCAACCAACCAAAGAAAAACCGAATTCATGAAGATATTGAATTCCGATCTTCGTTTTCATTGTCCTGATGTTCTTTGTCTCGCCTGAAGAAGACCCAAGAGGTCTAAACGGCGTCGTGTGTTGTCTTGCAATAACATGTTTGTCCCGATTAAGGTGGCGGATTTACTTTACAATTCTTAAAATTTGTTTCAGTTTCTAGCCTGCACTCACCCTCACTTTAAAACTTAAAAAAACAAAGAAGACAAAGGAGGGAAGAGAAAAGAAAGAAAGAAAGAAAGAAAGAAAGAAAGAAAGAAAGAAAAAAGAAGAAGAAGAGACAGAAGTCACAATAAGGAGAAGAACAAAACAAGAAGAAGAAGAAAAAGAAGAAGAAGAAGGAGGAAGAAGAAGAACTGAGAGTGTGATAAATAGAAGACCTAAAAAACAACAACAACAACAACAAAACACCATCAGCAACAACAACATCAACAACAACAAAAAACACCAGAAAAAGGTCGGAAAGTGCTCTTTTCCATGTATTCGTTCGTTCATTTCTCTTCCACTCTTTTCCCCGTGACTTACTTTATTTTCTATCTATATATCCACCGAAGTTCTTTAGTTGCCCGCACTGCCCTTTGAATCGTCACCCCCCGATCTAACCTTTTTTTCTTTTTTTTTTCTTTTTTTTCTTCCCACTTTCAATTCCTTTCCCCCTCGCCCCCCCCCTCCCCCCCCCCCCCGCCCCTTGCCCCTCACCTCCTTCCCCTTTTGCAGGTTCCACATCTCGGAAACTTTCAGATTTTTTTTTCATATTGCTTTTTAGACAGACCTCTCTCTCACTCTCTCACTCGTCTCTCGTCTCTCTCTCCCCCCCCCTCTCGTCTCTGATTTTTTTTTTTAAAAAGCAGGAGCTTTAGAAGCAGAGACCTCTTCCAATCATTTATCAGAAATTGCCAGGGCTTGAGTTTTCCCCCTTTTTCCCTTCTTTTCTTTATCCGTTTTCCTCGGACCTCTTTCGTCTTTTTTATCATTAGTTTCTTCTTTTTTCTCTGCCTCCTGCTTCCTCTTTGTCCTCTCTCAATTCTTGCGCACAATTCCTTTTTTTCTCTCTCTTTCCTATCGTCATCCTCATCCTCATACCTCATCCTCATCCTCATCGTCATCGTCCGTCGTCAATCATCAATCCTCATCATCATCATCATCATCATTGTCACCACTACCATCATCATCATCATCATCATCATCATCATCATCATCATCATCGCCACATCATCATCGTCGCTCGTCGGTCGTCGTCGTCGTCGTCAGCAGCCATCATCATCATCATCATCATCACAAATCACATCAGCAATCAGTCATCATCAAACATTAACATCATCATCATCATCATCATCATCGGCCACACCATCATCATCATCATCATCATCATCATCTTCATCATCGCCATCATCATCCTCATCACAGCACAGCAGCAGCACAGCACAGACAGCAGCAGACATCAGCATCACAACATCATCATCATCAACTTCGATTCGCATCAACCATCACAACAATCATCAGCACAGCAGCAGCAGCAGCAGCAGGCACAGCAGCATCATCAGCATCATCATCAGCAGCAGCCAGCATCATCATCATTGTAGTTCGTTGCCATCGTCCTCGGCGGCGGCGCATCTTCTTGTGCTTATCTATGACATTAGTCTAACTCTCTCCGGTGCTGTCGTCATCCTAATTGGTTTACGACTAACTCCCATGCTGTTCGACATCCTAATTGTTTTTACTTTCTTGATACTGGTATCTTCCTCTTGCTTTCGAATCGCCATTGCCACCACTACAAACAGTGTCATCGTACTCTTGTTCTCATTCCCTTTAATTCGGCGTCTTTTTTTTTTCCATGTTGTCAACATCATCATCATCATCATCATCATCACATCATCATCATCATTTCATGGTCATCATCATCATCATGGTCATCATTATCATTATTTCTGTCATTACCATCTCATCCTCTTCTTCTTCTTCTCTTCTTATCTTCTTCTTTCTTCTTCTTCTCTTCTCCTTCTCCTCCCTCCTCCCCTCGCTCCTCCCTCCTCCTCCTCCTTCTTGTTCATCTTGGTCTTCTGGTGTTGTTGTTGCTTTTCACCCCACTTCTTTCTCCTTTCTTCCTTCTTCTTCTTCTCTTCTTCTTCGTCTTCTTCTTCTTCTTCTTCATCTTCTTCTTCATTGATTGAGTGTGAGGGCGGCATCACAAGAATAAATGATGTCTTGGATTAATGAGGGGGTGGAATTGTTGGCGAGGGATGGTGTTTTTTTTTTTTTTTTTGTCTGTTTGTTTGTTTGCTTTCTTTTTTTTCTTTTGGAAGCGAATATGATAAACGGGAGGGCAGGAGACGGAAAACATTTGCAATGTCACAGATATACAGAGCATATGAAACAATGCATCAATAGACCTAATCCTTTAAAACTTCTTCAGTGTTTTATCGTATGTGAGCAAAAGAGGCGTTTGTTGAAATTGCCTATTTTAATAATTCTGTAAACAAACGTTTGCAGCCAGACAATTTTCCATTCCAATTCAGTTTATTGTATAATTCAGTTTTTCCTGGTCACAAAAAAAAATGCATCATTGTTCACATCAAAATTCATTTTACCGACCTTTGCTATTTACGTCCTTTATCCCGAGCAAAAAGGGCTGTAGGAAAAATAAATGGGACGCGGCACGTGTGTGTATATTCGGTGTTGTATGTGTGTGTGTGTGTGGTGTGTGTGTGTGTGTGTGTGTGTTGTGGTGCGCGGTGTGTGCGTACGGCTTGCGTGCGTGTGTGCGTGGTGTATTGTACGCAGCGCCCCGCCGCGCGCATGTATATGTTTTGTGTGAGTGTGTGGTGGCGCCGCGCGCGCGCGCGCGCGTGTGTGTGTGTGTGTGTGGTAGTGTGTGTGTGTGTGAGTGTGAGTGAGTGTGTGCGTGTGTGAGCGAGCCGCGCGAGTGTGTGTGTGGGTGGTGTGTGTGTGTGTGTTTGTGTGGTTGTTGGCGCGCGTGTGCGTGTGTTGTGTGTGTGTGTGGTGTGTGTTGTTGTGTGTGTGTGTGTCCGTGCGTGCATGCGTGAGTGCGTTGGGTGTAGTACGCAGCGCGCGCGCGCGAACTGCTGTGTGTGTGTGTGTGTGTGTGTGTGTTGTGTGTGTGTGTGTGTGTGTGTGTGTGAGTGTGTGTGCGTGCAAGTGTGTGTGCGTTGCGTGCGTGTGTGTGTGTTAATGTGAGAGTGCGCGCGTGTATGTATGCCTGTTGTGTGAGTGTGTTGTGTGTGTGTGTGTGTGTGTGTGGTTGTGTGTGTATGTGTGTGTGTGCGTGTGTGTGTGTGCCTGTCTGGTCTGTTGTTGGGGGGGTTTGAAGAGAAGGTGAGAGGCTTCAATATTATTATCAAAAAAAAAATGCAAAAGCTTATAAGAACGTACTTCCCCAGTTTATCGTGAATACCGTGAGATATTCATAAAGGGGAACAACGTCTGGTGGGCTGGTGTAAGTAGCCGTGAGTAATGGGCTATTCTGGTAAAGTATATCGCCACCATCTGATGATCAATATGAGCAGACTTTACAAATTTTCAGAAAAGATCGGCCGAAAGGAGGGACTTTCCTGAGATATTGCATAAAGAAAGAAAGCCATAAATGGGCCGTTTAGTAACGGATAGAACGGTAAACTAAACATGGGGCATCATTCCGTCGACCAATTGAACATACGCTACACAAATTTTCCTTTCTGAAATATCGGCCACATTACTTTCTAAGAATTTCCATAAAAAAAGAAAGAAACGTTATGGTCGTTATAGAGCACCTTAGTAAAGGCTATAACGGTAAACTAAAACATCGGAACATCCGGGCATCATCCGTGACCCCATAATGAACAGACCCTACAAAATTTTCAGAAAGAACGGAAAAACGAACTTTCTGAGAAATTCCATAAAGAAGAAAAACCGTCATGGTCGTTATAGCCGTTAGTAACGGTTATAACGGTAAAGTAAAACTCGGTGGGCATCATCCGTAACCCATAATGAACATACTTACAAAATTTTTCAGAGAGATTCGGCCCACGTACTTTCTGGAGACATTCCATAAAAAAAAGAAATACCGTTATGGGCCGTTATGCCGTTAGTAAACGGCTATGGCTGTAAACTAAAACTTCGGGCATCATCCGTGGACCCACACACAAAAAAAAAAAAAAAAAAACATACCTACAAATTTTCAGAAAGATCGACAATGTGCTTTCTGAAAGATTCCATAAAAAAGAAAAACCGTTATGGTGCCGGTAAACTAAACATCGGCATCATTCGTTAACCCATAGTGAACATACCTGCTAATTTTCACAAAGATCGGCCAAGTAGGTTTCGAATATTCCATGAAGAAGATAAAACCGTTACAGGCCGTACAGCCGTTAGTACGGCTATAACGGTAAACTAAAAGTATCGGGCATCATCCGTGGCACATAAATGAACATACTACAAATTTTCAGAAAGATCGCCCAGCAGTTTTGTCCTGGAGCGAGTGGAACTCATTTTGACCTCGGACGACACACACACACACTCACACACACACACACACACACACACACACGACACACACACACACACTCACACACACACATACACACACAGTATTCTTCGTTCCCAATTCTAAGTACTCGCCTTTTCATAAGAACTGGAGTACAAAAATAAAAAAAAAAAAAAAAAAAAATATATATATATATATATATATAATATATATATATAACAGATGAACTGGTAAATTTTACCTTTACACTGAGGGCTAGAGACTGTCGAAAGTCATCGTTATTGCTTCGAAAGTCAATCGTTATTCTGTGAAAGTCAATCGTTATTCTGGTCGATTGTCAATCGTTATTGAACTGAAACGGAAGTACTGACCTTAAGTTATTGTCCCTTAAGAGAGAGAAGAGAGAGAGGAGAGAGAAAGAGAGAGAGAGAGAGAGAGAGAGAGAGAGAAGAGCGTTACTTTTTTTTTGTGTACAGTTCATTTCAACCTGGTTTGCAACCTCTGATGGCATTACCTGTTCGTCGGTATCTTTTTGTTCTCCCCCTGCACGTTCTTCCTCATATCATGTTCTTTGGTCGCCTTAATGGCTTCTTTCTTCGTTCCTTTCTTCCTTTCTTTCTTTCCTTTCTTTCTGCCCGTCTGGTCTGTCTGTCTGTCTGTCTTTCTTTTTTTATCGTTTTTGTTTTCTTTTTTTAAGTGATTTAGTTTACATATTTCTTGACATTTTTTTTCCCGTCTTTCCTTTTTCTCCATCGAGTGTCTCTTCTTCTCTTCTTCGTCTCTTCTTTTTTCTTTCTTCTTCTTCTATCTTTTTCCCTTCTTCTTCTTCTTCTTCTTTTTTCTTCTTCTTCTTCTGATATTTTTCCTTCTTGTCTTCTTCTTCATTCTTCTTCTTCATCTTTCTTCTTTTTCTTCTTCTTCCTCTTTTCTTCCTTCTTCTCTTCTCTTCTTCTTTTCTTCTTCGTCTTCATCTTCTTCTTTCTTCTTCTCTTGTTCTTCTTCTTCTTCTTCTTCTTCTTCTTCTTTCTTCTTCTTCCGCTTAGTCTTCTTCTTCTTCTTCTTTTTTCTTCTCTTCTTCTTCTTCTTCTTCTTCGTTCTTTCTTCTTCTTTTTTCTTCTTCTTCTTCATCTTCTTCTCTTCTCTTCTTCTTCTTCTCCTTCTCATCCTCCTCTCCTCCTTCTTGACCAGCTTTAAGAGACCCGGTCACAGAAATGGTGCGAAATCAAATGTAAAAGCGTCCGCAAGATTTTCTTTTTCACAGAAAACGTGATAACGAAGATAGGAGATTAAAGTGGGTTGATAGCGCAGCAAAGCCACACACGTATGTCAATTTATTTATGAACACAATTTTGTGCCAGAAAAATACCCTTGATTTTGTTCCTGTTGGTTTTTGCCAACTTTTATCCGACGCTATACAGACGTTTTTTTATATATGGCTGAAAACATACAGAAAGGATGAACTGTGATAATCTGCCTTTCCGGCCCTGTTCATTTTGTTTCAGCCCATTCAAGTTACAAACAAACTCCAGTTTTGTTCACATTTGTATCTGATCTCATTTTCTTTAAAAACAACAACAACAACAGAAAACAAACAAACAAAAACCTCTGTTGCCTTCCAAACGGGATTACCTCTCCTCTCTCTTCTCTCTCTCTCTCCGTCTCTGCTCTCTTCTCGTCTCCGAGTCTCGGCGCGCTCTCTCTCCTCTCCTCTCTCTCTCTCACCGTGCCTCCCCGCCCGTGTGTGTGTGGTGTGTGTGTGTGTGTGTGGTGTGGTCCGTAGAGGTTTCAGTCTATTAGACGAAGAACAGGCGGCGGGATTAACTTTTGACGAAGGAATGTAAATCTGAACCTTTCAGGTCCATTGAAATAATCACTTTCATTTCAGAACATCAGTGAACCTGACGGAGTATCAATGTTTCAAACAGACACGAAACAAAACAGCGTACACTCCTGCCATAACATAGTTTCACCTCTCTCTTACGCACTGTAACTGTACACTTTCCTGCATAACATAGTTTCACCTCTCTCTTACGACTGTAACTGTACACTTCCTGCCATAACATGAGTTTCATCAACCTCTCTCTTACACTGTAACTGTACACTTCCTCCATAACATAGTTTTCACGCTCTCTCTTACGACTGTAACTGACACTTCCTGCCTAACATAGTTTCACCTCTCTCTTACGACTGTAACTGTACACTTCCTGCCATAACATAGTTTCACCTCTCTCTTAACGACTGTAACTGTACACGTTCCTGCCAATCATAGTATCACCTCTCTCTTACGACTGTAAAGGATGTACACTCTCCTGCATAACATATGTTTTCACCTCTCTCTTACGACTGGTACCTACTCTTGTTGGCACTGGGGCCCACACTTCAAATACCCTCTCTGGTGGAAGACGTCAGACTGACAGGTATTACCTCTCACAGCGTTTTAACGTACTACAATAATAAATCTACTTCACTATTCCTCTCACAGAAAAAAAAAACCTCGATGACAGTATGTCTTTTCGTTCAATCTGAACATTTTCCAACATAGTTTGGTGTAAAGATTCCTATGTGAAAAATACCCTATATATCAGCCTTTTTGAAAGCCAATTTTGTTTTCAATGTGATGCCTTTGTTTATGTTGAAAAAATGGAGCCTTCTCTTTCCTTCCCCTTATCAGATACCTCCATTTGTGAGGGACTCTCTCTTTTTTTCCTGGGGCATTCACTTCTAACAACTTCAAATTTGAATTATAGTCGAGCAATATTACAAAAGGTCTCATCGGAAGCACAAAGACAGATGTTACCAATTCCTGAAAAAGATCTGCCCGTGCTAATCCTCCAGGACGATCCCCAACGGTATGCCCTACACATCAGAGCGGCTTTATGGAGGCTAAGCAGATATTCTAAAACCGCGCCTGCGGCCATCTGCTGCCAGGAAATCTGAGTTGCTCTTTCTCAAGTCGTTTCCTTCCAATGGAAACAACAGTCCAAGGATGGCCGTGAGTCCATATTCCATGTCGTCAGAGGTTTCACCATTCGCCCCCTAAAAAGCACGACACTCACACCAATCAACGCCACAGCAGATGTGTTCATGTGGTCTGTTGGCTTGTTTCGACATGTGAGGCTAGGACAGCATTGCTGAATAGGGAAGGGGGAATTGGGGCGGGCGGAGCACATGTGTTTCCTATTCAATAATAGCAAGAGAGCCGTGGGCTGGATGCAGACGAAAATTTTATTGGTGTACTGAGACCACTGAAAAGTAAATTGAAAGCTCCAAGTGTGATTTTCAACGTAACCAAGCAATGGAAAGGAGGGTGTGTGTGTGTGGTGTGTGTTTGTGTGTGTGTGGGATGGAGGGGGTGGGTGTGGGGGCGGATGTTCTTATACTTGGTTCAACGGCACATAGCAGGAAAAGACCTTTCTACCGCAAAAATACCAAGGGTACAGAAAGAAATGATGAATGACAGAACCACCGATACAGAGGTACGGAGAATCATTTCGTGTCTGCCAAAAGATTCTCCTACACACTACTGTGGAATATCATTAGCCTATGAGAATAGACCGTTATTCTGACCAACGATGCAGCTTTGTATGACCACGGGATGACTCTCTAGCGTCCTCCAACCACGGAGTCATGTTGCGATTCACTTCAAGCCAAAGACCATCGCATCAAACGACGTGTCCAACCCAGAACAGAGCAACTATGAATTTGCGTCATTTCACACATTCATTTTTAAGTGTTGTGTTTACGTGTATTTGGGGCTCTGTTTTGTTTTTCTTCAGAAACGCTGCAGATTCTTCCTTTTTCCTTGTCGTGTTCCCAACTTACATTGCTGATTAATCAAAACCAGGGGGGGGGGGGGGCTGGAAAAATGATCCCATTAAAAGCCTAAACCCTGTAATGTTTTTTGCTTGTTCCTGGGAAGAGAAAAACAGAAATCTAAACGACTCTTTTTGTTTTTAAAAACCCTTAAATTTCCGGTCACATTCGGGCCCCTTTTTCCCCATGAATGTTGGCCCTGATCGTCTACATCTCCCCCAGTTAGTAAATCCTGGTCATTTTAAATTTCCCCCCCCGGGCGAAAATTGGCCCACTGCTTCTATATTTCAAAATTCATTATTCCCCAAAAATTTTAAACGCAAAATGATCTGAAAACGCAACAAGTCTATTGTGTAATGAATCATTTTTCCCATGGAAATTTAAAAAACATCCAGATTTCAGATGAAGTTTTGGGCGGTGACAGAAAAATTTTTCACCTGAAAATTTTTGGGCGGGGCAGTTTGCCGGGGGCGTTTTTTTTCCCCCCCGAAAGGACACCAAAAATCGGGAAAAAATTATCCACGGTTTGATGAAAAATTTTCGCTATGTTTATGGGAAATGATAAACACTGACCAAAAGTCATTATTCACCACATTACCTAAAGAGTTTGTGCTTTTTCTGTCTTTTCGGGCCCTCATTTTTTTGATCACTATTTAAACCATAAAATGTACAAAAATAAAACCCAACTAAAAACCCCCATTTTCCCTGC
Source organism: Conus canariensis (assembly GCA_033310375.1). Classification (NCBI taxonomy): domain Eukaryota; kingdom Metazoa; phylum Mollusca; class Gastropoda; order Neogastropoda; family Conidae; genus Conus; species Conus canariensis. The sequence continues at coordinate 41,997 of JAMYXO010000550.1, forward strand.
GAAAAGAATTTTGATGGAATTGGCTCTCTTATGTAAAAGAAACGCTTCCTGGGCTTTGCTTAGCATTTCCTTTTCCTTGGTGAACAGGGCATTTTTTTCGTTTGGGGCGAAACTGAACTTAGGAAGGGGTTAAACCCAAAAAGGATTAGGGAAAGTTATAAACCCATGTTTGTTTCGGGTTGTGATAAAGGAATAAAAGTGCCCGGGACAATTCAAAATTTTTTAAGCTAGAAAATTTTCCCCTTTACGAAACAGGCCCCTTTCAGACTGAAAATCTGTCCAGTTTTCGAACAGCCTTTACAGACTGACATCGTCCTTTTTACGAACACCCTTACAGACTAGAACCCTCTGTTCAGTTTTCGAAACCTTTACAACGTAAACATGTCAGTGCCATTTTTTTTCATCCCCTAAGACTGGGCTAGGTTTTTTTTCCAAAAATCAAACCCTTCCCTTTTTTAGACACTCAGTGAATGTAAAAATTTGGGTACAACCCTGTCCTTTAAAAGACCGTCATGAATGTATTTGCCCACAACCCCGTCCTTTTTCAGACACTCAGTTTAATGTAGGTTTTTCTACAACCTTTTCCTTTTCAGACACGTCAGTGAATGAGTTTTTCTACAACCCTGTCCTTTTTCAGACACGTCCCGTGAATGTAGGGTTTCTACAACCCCGTCCTTTACAGACAAAGTCCCTGAATGTAGGTTGCTACAACCCTGTCCTTTTCAACACTCAAGGGAAAGTAGGGTTTCTACAGCCCGTCCTTTACAGCACGTCATGAATGTAGGGTTGCTACAACCCGTCCTTTACAGACCGCATAATGTAGGTTTTCCCACAAACCCGGGGCCTTTACAGACACGTCCCGTAAAAGTAGGTTTCTACAACCCTTTCCTATACGAAAAAATGAATGTAAGGTTTTCTACAACCCCCTGTCCTTTTCTGGGAAAACAGGGGGTGTAGGGGTTTCTACAAACCCCGCCTTTACCGACACTCAGTGGAAAAGTAGGGGTTCTACAGCCCCGTCCCTTTTTCAGACACTCCCGGAATGAAGGGTTTCTACCCAAACCCGGGCCCTTTTCCCAAAACGTCCCTGAATGTTTGGTTTTCACAACCCTGTTCCCTTTTCAGACACCCAATGAATGTAGGTTGCAAAAACCCTGTCCTTTTCAAAACACTCAGTGAAATTTGGGTTTTTTTCAAACCCGTCCTTTACAGACACGTCAGTGAATGTTGGGTTCAAAAACCCTGTTTCCCCCTTTCAGCACTC
>JAMYXO010005515.1:0-15301 GCA_033310375.1 Conus canariensis
AACTAAAACAACATTTTATTCCCTCCTCAGGCCTTTTTTAACTTCTCATAATTTTTACACCACTTTAAATTTCAAATTTTTTAGACCCCCATTATTTTCCCAAAAAAAAGTACGTTTGAGTCCAATTTTTTTTTAATTGTTTTTATCAATTCGCGAACCACATAGAAAAAAGGGAAAAACTGACTAAAACTATCCGTATCAGGCTTTAATTATTCAAACCCCAGCTAAATTTGCTATTTTACCTCAACTCTGCTTATTTTTCAAATCCACTAAAAAACCCAAAAAACAGCAAACCAAACACTCATGATTACACAAAAAATTAAATTATATTTTTAATACTGGATTTTTGTAAATATTTACAATGGTTTTGGTGGTAATCTAAAATGGAAAAATAAAAAAATTTTTTCTGTCGAACTTACTCGGGGGTTAAACACTGATTTTTTTGCATACTGAAAGAAGAAAGATTTAAGAAAAAATCAACGTTAATTGTCTGATTCTCTTAAGGGTTCCTACACTAAAAAGATCTTTTTATTCAATACAGATAAAATTAAAATGTTTAATGTCTATAAAACGTTTTAAAATATCATAAAAAAGTTTTTTGGGATTTTTAAACGCAGATGAAATAACCTTGGCACCGGGGAAAAATATCACGTGTACTGATCCGTGAGGGGGATTCAACGGTTCAAGTTTATAGGCTATTGTCAACACAAAAAAATTCATTTAACCCTTTCTTTCGTCCACACTGTATTTGTGTGTAGGGGGGGGGGGGCGGGGGTTTAGGGGGGGATACGCGCTTTTGGGGAAACCATTAAACTTCTTCTGTTCCCCGCATTCCGGGACAATCTTTTCGCTGGCTAATAGCACTGGAAACATCGAAAAAGGGGAGCAAACCCTAAGAAAGCTTGTCGCATAACGGCAAGACTTTAAAAAACATAAAACCACTTCTCCAAAACAAGCGCCCCCCCCAAACCCTTATGCCCTCAAGGCGAGCCCCCCTCTTCCACCCCCATAACCCAGCCAGGGGCCTTCACAATGACAAGATGCCAAAAAAAAGAGAGAAATCCACCGTTTGCCTGGAAAAAACAGGGGTTTAGGGGGCTGACCCAAGACATCCCTTGGGCGGTCAGGGGCTGCAGTCAACGAACACCCCCCGCTGGGGTCAAACCTAGACTGTCTTTGCCAAATACACCGGCTATTTTTTTTCGACATCTACGTCCCGGCCGTTTTTTGTTTGCACATTCGCCTGTAATCCCTTTAAATCTTCGTGCGACCCCCTCTGTCCCTCTCTCTCTCCCCTCTCTCTCCTCCCTCTCTCTCTCTCCTCTCCCCTCTGTCACGATTTGTTTTTAAAGCGCAGTATGTTTCAAAGTTTTTCTTCGGATCAATTTCATTAAACCCCCTGCCCCCACTTAACCACAGGCCCCAACGTTGACTCACTCATACGGTACAATTGGGCAGCAGTCGGCCTGATTTTGCCATTTAGGAAAGGCACCATTAAAGGGCCCCCTTGACAGGGAATTATTCCACATTATCATAAAATTAAACAAACTTTCCTGTAATTGTAGTTTTTTTGAGAGACTTTTATATAGTGAGAAAGGGGCTTCACAAATTCACACAAAGCTTTTTTCTACAGTATTCTGGATTTGGACACCTCATAAATCTTTAAACAAATCAAAAGGGCAAAACTACAGACCACTGCCTTTTGAGCGTAGTGTCAGGGGCTATCTGTACGAGAGATGTTATGGTGATGACCTGATGTTCGACTGACGTTTGCCGCAGTTTTGAGTGAACGTCGATACAATCTTGTATTTCGTTTGCATCTTGGACTTGAAGCAACATTTGCACTACGTTCTTCTGAACAGGCCTACTTAAGTCAGTCTGGATTGATCCCTTCAGAAGATCGATATGCTGCAAAATGTGATTTTGAATGTATAACTCAGTACTGTGGTGAGGGGAGGAGTGGGGTCAGTGTGTGTTTGTGTCGGGGAGGGAGGGGGGTGGCGGGAAGAGGATGATTCGGGGGAGGGGGGGGGGGTTAACCGTTAATGTAAGTTGATTCTCAAATTATCCTGGAAATCGTACTGTCATCATGTCAGTTTGTTCCTAGCCTGGGACCTCGAAATTGGTGGTTGGGGAGGGGGGGGGGCTTCCTTCATCTACACGACGACGATCATGCATGGTCACAACATATTATGAGTGTTTTGGTAGCCAAAGCTGATTTAAATAAAAATTTGGCTTCATAGAAGACCACCGAAAGAACTTGTATGATATCAACTTCAGAACTTCTGAGGTTAATGTGTTATTTGTGATGGATGGCTATTGGATGGAAAAGGCGGGCAAAGGCTTTAAAGTTTAGTCATATTTGTGCAACGTCCCTAACTACTAAATCATCCAACATGACGCGTTATTTCAGGTTGAATGTGTATTCATTTCCAATGCCTGCCGCAATCAACATCCATTTTTATTTCATTTATGCCACGAGGGCAGGTTTATCGTGTATTCAGTTATTGATATTATTTAAGGCTTTTTAAATTCAGTGCTTTCCCGTGCAGGTGACTCGCTCGACCGCCATAAATGCAAAACCAATAAAAATCTCACTCAGCTATGGTTGGGTTAGTCCATGTTGACGTGTGATTCTGTTCGTTGTTTTATGTTGAATGTACAGTTTTGGATATGTGCTCCTGATTTGATCCAAAACATGTATCGAGTGAATTAGATATTGATGGATCAAATTTCCTTGATATTTGTAGAAAACATGTTCACCAGTTTCTGCTGATGTATTAGTGAATAATTGTAAGAGGCCGAACTTTCCTGAGTTAAGTCAGTTTGGCAACAATGTAAACACGGCTGAAGAAAGAACTGAACAAAATCAGCAGCATATGCAGTACCCATTATGGTTTGACAGAATCTCATCAGTATTAATTGCTGTGCCTAATTTGACTCTGCCAACAGTTGTAAATGTGGAAAAGGTGAACACATACACACACGCACGAACGCACGCACGCACCGCTCGCGCACGGCCACGCACACGCACGCACACCGCACGGCACGCCCACGCACGCACGCACGCACGCACGCACGCACGTGACACACACACACAGACACACACACACACCCACACATCAACACGACACACACAACACACACACACACATGTAACAAACGCACGCAAAAATGGAACATTCAAATCAAGGGCAACAGCCTAGACACATTTAGTTTCAAAACGAAGTGACTGAGAGCGGAAAATGAAGACAAAATTTAGAAAGAAAAGGGTTAGTTACCGCCGCCAACCAGATATGGAACAAACAGATTATGCAGGACGAAACACAATGCATTTCGACCTCTTGTGTCTTCTCATGCAAAAACAACAACATATAGGAACAGTAAAAACGAGAATGCGAAACCACTTATACTTATCAATTGGCCTCGTTTTCACCCAACAGCCATTTTGCGCTGAAGGTGAGAAATAAGTGGTTCTCGTTCCTCATTTTCACTGTCCCCAAATGTTGTTTTTTTTTGCCAAAACCCCAGAAGGGAAACGCATTGTTTTTTTCCTGTAACTGTTTTGTCTATTCTTGCGGACTAACCTTTCCCTTTCAAATTTAAAATTTTTTGGGAAGACTGAGCAAAAGCGGGGTAAAAAACCAGATCCATATGAAAAACAACGGGGACTATTCTCAAACATCATTTCCATGGGGTAAAAACCCCAAAACACTCCGGCTGCATCCCCCTTTCCCCATCCCCATCCATATTGGGGGGTTGATTCTGGGTTAAAGAGTTAGTTTTCCCTTGGTCAGTGATAAAAGGGGTTTTAAAAAAGGGAAGTATCCGAATTAAACGTTTGTTTTTTTGTTCAGTGGGAAAACTCTGGAGAGCTAACACAAAATTCAAGGAAACCCCCTCAACAAGTGTTTCGGCCTGAACTCTTAGACTTGGGGGGCCGGGGCCCAAATCCATCATGATCCCAGATGCCATTCTACGCCAACAAGGACATCTGGGTCATACCAATGGGCCCGGGCCCCCCTTTTAGATGTAAGGTGTTTGGGCCAAAAACGGGAGTTCGGGGTCTGGGGGGGTTTCATCTATTACGATTTTCATGGTTCTTTTTTTGATTCAGCATTGCTTTTCAGCAACGTTGCAGTCATGTTTTTTTGGGAGTGTCCCAAACTAATGGGCTCACCTTTTGGATAGGAAACGCAACTTTTTCTCTACGCTGCAGCTGGGGCCGGCAAAATTCCCGGGGGCAAATTTTCAACTCGGCCTCTGCTCCCGCAATCCCCCCCCTCTCCTGGTTCTCTTTCCCACCCAAGGAAACGGGGCCTTCAAAAACAAAACTGTCTTAAGGGGGTGGTTTTTTCCTTTGTAAATTATATGCCGCCCTTACTCAACAATACTGTCGTTAATGCGGTGGTTTGTTCTCCTAAATTGTGGTAGCCTCCCCTTAAACTGAAATGTTTTATGGGGTGGTTTTTTTGTTTGAAATTGTGGGGGCATCTTAGTCAAACAACACTGTCGTTTTAGATGGCCCTGCTTCGTAGATTCGGTTTTGCCTGTGTCTTCCGTCAAACTCTCACTCTCAGGGTCAGGAATCTGGTCGGGAAGACAGCTGGGGGGTGGGGGGAGAAGTGGGTTTTCCCCTCTGTCGCCTAAGTCAACATATGTGTTGATGTAGATATCAAGAGTTTGCACAGTAATTGACCTGTCATCCACGTCAGCGTTAAAGACACGAGGAGATACTCAGCGTGAACAAACTTCTGAAGAGGGAAGAGCACCCTAAAGCTTCACCATTGTCCCGTGAAATGCCACGATAAAGGGCTCAAACACCGACAGTCCCGCTGTTTTGTTTTTCTTTCGGGTCTCTCACTGAAATGCTGTGACGAAAATTAGATACCGACCAAAACCCCTGGTGTTCATTGGTATGTGTCCATCGACTAGACACACTGATTTTGTTTTGATTCAAAGGTTAGTCATGTCTTCAGAAATACAAGCCGAAGATAAGAATGAACGGTCAGAAAGGAAAGAGAACACATTTGAAGTACAAATCCTCGCCTTCATTGAACTTTAAAAGAAATTTTGGATTCGATCTTTCATATAATTTTTGGTACTATTAAAGCATTTTTTTTCCGGATAACAAAAATAGTGAAAATCCCTTATACAATTTTTAATCAGCTGTTGGTCCGTTACAAAGTTTAACTCTGCCACCAAAAAAAACATAAGAAAGCAAAAGTGCAAAAAAGTGGGTTTCTCCATAAGTTCAGTGCTAGTAAATAGCAGGCCCGGTGAGTCCTTTCAATCACCAGAAACTATAACACGCATGTTTACCCATTTGATTTTGCCCCTCGTCAGAATCTCTCTCTCTCTCTCTCTCTCTCTCTCTCTCTCTCTGCGGGTTACCTTCCGTTCTGATCCAGTTTCCTATGGTTATTCTTTTTTTTTTATCATTACCATTGTTATTATCATGAATGTGTTTTATCATCATTCCAATATGAAACAGAACAAACATGATACATGGGCCGTTATTGTGCCTATTTCAGATTCAGCCGCCAACTGCTGGGGGTTTCCCGTTCGGCACTGTGTCAGGGGGCTTTCTGCTGCTGTCGGTTGGCCGGTGGCCCTGGGGGAGTAAGGACAGCACAGCCTCCTGCTGGGCTGGAACAGGGTTACTTCCCTTGACCGTGCTACGCAAAAACCCAAACCCCGGAGCATGCGGCTGTCAGGAAAAACCCGTGCTACTACTACCCGCAACACTCATCGTGTCCATTTTGCCCGTACCCCGTCTTCCTCCTCCTATTAAAACCTCACCGCCCCTGCTGCTGCCATTTTTTGTTTTTGTGTGTTACACCTAGTTCTGGCATCCACCGCCACCCCCACCCTCCCGCATGTCTCACTTCCCTCCCACCCCCCCTCCCCGCCCTGTCTACTTTTTCCCCCCCATCTCTCCCTCTTCCCTCTTCAGGCTTGGCTGTTTTACTTGTTTTCAATTTTTCACCTTGTATTCTTAGATTGTTATGCTGTTATCACTGCCACCAAAATGTTGCTGCGCTGCTGCTAACTACTGCTGCTGCTACTACTACTGCAACTGGTGCCACTACTACAACTCAGCTGCTGCTGTTGCTGCTGGTTCACGCAGAGGTGCAATATCAAGTTCCGCATTTTACGAAATGAACAAAACATGAGTAGAGCAAGTGTAACTGTTTGCCTTGATATGGCCCTGTATAGCTGATAGATCTAAGCAATTAATAAAGTGTGTGTGTTGTGTATGCGTGTGTGTGTGTGTGTGGTGTACTGCGTGCGTGCGTGCGCGCGCGCGCGTGTGTGTGTGTGTGTTTTGGGTGTGTGTGTGTGTGTGCGTGCGTACGTGCGTGCGTGCGTGGTGGGGTGTGTGTGCGTGCGTGCGTGCGTGCGTGCGTGCGTGCGTGTGTGTGTGTGTGTGTGTGTGTGTTGTGTGTGTGTGTGTGTGTGAACCGGGGGGAGGGGTGACCCTGACTCTGGCCACAGTGGCGCAAGTACATCGCCATGTTTTCGCTGACGGACCCACATCCTCCTGTGCGTCTTTTCCGCTGGGGTTTTCCCCCACCGCCTTGAGGTACGTCTGTGCTGGTCAAATCTATAGATTTCTGTAGATCAGTCCCAACACCATAAAGAAAAGAAAAAAAATACACCCGAAGGTGCGGGTAGGACCCAGAGAAGTCCCTGTCCTCAACCGCCGAACAAACCAGCTGGGAGCAATCCTGCACCACCCTTGGAAACCTGCGCTTTTTTCACACAGGGTGCAGGCACGCACAGGGATTCCATAAACACGCGAAGAGACATAACTGCTCCCTGGCAGATGCCATTATGTCATGGCCCCCGGGGATGTGACACGACAGAACTCCACGGGAGCGTTCCCATGGGTGTCCCTGCCACATTTCGTGACTGCAGAGCCCCCCGGGCCCGAAAAAACGCCACCGTCAGCAACTGCCTCTTAGTGTGCATCAGATGATTTGCTTGTCAGTTTCCCTTTAAACGATCTGCCAACCTTTAGATAACCCACGTTGGTGCTGAATGGGGGTCAGACAATGAGGGACGTGAACTTTTGGAACCTACGTCATTGTGGCTGGTTTTGAACGTTAGTTACAAAGTGAGGTGACTGCAGGTCGAAATCTAACCAGATCTTAAGTTATCTAAGAACTATATCCTCCAACGTGAACAGACGAATCACAAGACAAAACATGACGCGTTTCGACCTCTTAGGTCTTTTCAGGTAAGATAATTAAGACTCCCGGGCAACGAAAAAGATTCAACGCCCATCTGGCGCCGAATTCGATGTGGTAAGTGACTGCTCGTTCTACATTTTCGTTGCCTGAGTGGTTGTTTAAACTTTCCTGAAGAAGACCTTAAAAGGTCCAAAGGCGCGATGTTTTGGGGCTTTTGATTCGTTTGTTCATGTTTGGCCGATATAGTACTTAATTTTTTAAAACTGTTTCAGAAAGGTCGAGTCCCGGCGCGCTTTAGAAAAAATCTTTTGCATTCTCTATAGACTGATGATGACACAGAAAGACTGAGCAACCGTGGGGGAGGCATTTAGTGACTGATGCAGATGTAATGGCTGTGTTCGTTAAGGGCACTTTCACTGGCAGACAGAAAACCCCTCACAGGGCTCTAAGTACTTTTTCTGCGATAATTATTCCACCATCCATTTTAAACTGAGGGGAGCAACAACATCGAGACCAGCCACCCTGATGCAGTAGTCCTATTGCAGACTCCCAGCTGGGGAAATCGTGGGTTCAATACCCCTCCAAGCCATTTATTTTACGGGATATGTTTTTGCTCAGAACGGCGTCTCTACAAAATTGGATTTGTTGTGGGCTCAGTTGGAAAAAGAAAGCACGGAGTCATTATTTCATCAAGTAAAAGGTGTGTCTTGAGAGTGTTGCTCAGACTGCCTCACCAAGACTCTATGGTTTTGTGTCTTTTGAGCACTGGTTGACGCCAGGGGCATAATTATGAAAGTAAGCATGGAATACATCCTGTTGCACAGCCTCGCACCAGACTGGAACTCTATAGCATCCCCAAAATCATTCTAATCGACAATGATCAGATGAAAAAAAAGTCTCAAATTCTATGGCCCTTTATGCCCGATTCTCATGCTGACCTCGGTTTTGAATTTCTCCCTGCGTCTATGCCGCTGGTGAGTTCGTTTGAGGTCCGTGGTATCAGCAAGGTCATAAGGACTTTCGTTGGACGGACATGGCGGTCCATCTAAAGGTGGATGCTCTATCACAATGGCTCAGCGACCCGGGGCAGTTTATTGTTGTCAGTGGAGGGAGGGGGGAAAAAGGGGGGAAGGGTTAGCAGGGGTGTCTTGCGTATATTGGATCAGTCAGGGCCCATTGAACAGGAAACCCAAAAGGACTCGTCAGCAGTGCAGTGGTCCGCCGGTGGGTTGCTTCATGACGACTTGACATAATTTCGTGTCCTGACAACGCTCGGAATGGGCTGTGCACTGAAATTAAACCCCCGTCTCTGATTTATTTGCTTATTACTTCTTTTGTTATTCAATTCGAGGATAATGTCTTTTGAAGATTCTTCATTGGGCCACATTTTCAGGTATGTTCAGCAGTACCCTAGACTTTGTTTCAACATACCCTGCACTTTTGATAGAACCGTCGTCGCATTTCATCTGTTCATGTTCCTTTTCGTGCAGTCAGTTTTTTTATACACAAGGTTAAAAATTGTCTTAGTGTATGGAGCCACTTAAAGTCTGCAGCAGTCAGAGCAAAAGCCTTCTCAGTGGGGGCAGAATATTGTCAACTGGTTGCTATGAAGGGGACCAACACATTTGATTCGCTACAGGTTCAAGAGAGAGAGAGAGAGAGAGGGAAGGATGAGAAAATTGAGAGACGGGAGGGAAGAGAGAAGGACAGACAGACGCAGACAGACAGACAGGCAGCAGGAAGACAGTCAGACAGACAAAGAGGGAGTATACAGCTCCGATGAACTCATCTTCTTGTCTCGAAGTTCCCCTTTTGACATTGCAAAGCCCAGTGTATGTCTTCCCCCTTACCGGGCTTTTTCGAGCTGTGGGGACTGGCGTATGGCTGGCATAAACCAGGTTACTGACATGGCCTCGCCTTTTCTTTTGGGTGTGGGGGAGTTACAGGGTGTCAACGCATAATCCCAGCTGCAAACCCACTGAAATACATCCAATATGGCATGTGCTCGGATTTTATGTTCATGCAATTGGTCTGTATAATTCAAGTTCACGTCAAGAGTGTTCAGGATATTTTGTATGTGCACCCTGTTCAGAAGGGCTGCTGTCAACAGTAAATGACCAGTATAATTCAGGCTTGTTGCCAAAAAGTATTTAGGACATTTGTCTATTTTACATGTTCAGGAGTGTTGTCAGTAAGAACTACATGACCTGTATAATTCAGGCTGGTTGCCACAAGTATTTAAGGCATTTGTTCATTGTTACACATGTTCGGGTTTGTTGTCTGTTAGAAGTATCTGACCTGTATAATTCAGGCTTATTGCCACAATTATTCAGAGCGTATGTTGATTCGTTCTACTTGTTCAGATGCAATTTTTTTAAAAAAGACATGAGTGGCTTATGGGTTTCTGACACTTCATGCCACAAGGATCAGTGTTTGTTGACTTTTTTTTACAAGCTAAGAAAATGCTTGTCAATACAATGGATCAACTTTGGTGTGTAATCTAGAACTATTGCCATATGTATTTAGGGCAGGTTTTTTTTGGTCCCCTCTTCTGTGCCTCCGCATGGCAGTGCACCTACGCCGCTCATTCCGAACCCCCTTTTTACAGCCCGGCACCCCCAATTCACAGGGGAAAAATGTCAAGTCGTCAAGAGGCAACCCACAGGAGGAGACACTGCACTGCTGCCGAACACTGGGGTTGGGGTTCAGTGGGGCCTGTTCGGATCCAACATACGCAGGGCACCTCCTACTAAGCCTCCTACTGATACAATAATTGCTTAGTCGCGGAGCCCGTGTGAGTGAGCTCTCCCTCCGAGGGCGCCACCACGTCCGTTCCCAACGCAGCCGCCATAGATCGCCGATACTGGTGACCCCGACGGAATCAAACCAAGGCCACAGACTGGAAAGGACATCAAAAACTGAAGTCATCGTTAGAAACCGGGCATGAAGGGCCTTAGAATTTGAGACTTTTTCATGCTGTTCGATGAGAATGAGGATGATAAAGATGATGCTACGGATTCCCTTCCGGTCTGAGACTGCATGACAGGGGTCTGAGATGCATGACATATCTCGGCGTCAACCAGGGCCCCCAGATGCAGACACCTGCAGTGTTGGTCGGAAGTTTGAGCAGTCCCTCTTAGAGGGGCATCCATTAAGTGGATGAAACTCGACTGTGTGATTCCAGTCTTCCCAGTTGAGCCCATAGCAACTCAACTCTGGGTCGGGGGAGAAAAAAACCCACATGGTTTTGATGCTAATCACTTTGCAACGTGTGTGTGTGTGTGTGTGTGTGTGTGGTGTGTGTGTGTGTGTGTTGTGTGTGTGTGTGTTGTGGTGTGTGTGTGTGTGTGTGTGTGGTGTGTGTATGTGTGTGTGTGGTGTGTGGTGTGTGTGTGGTGTGTGTGTTGGTGTGTGTGTGTTCAGGGTGAAGAGACCCCTGGGCACCCGGAGCACTGGTGGGATGTCTGTGCTGCCTGGCCATTTCTCCCTCTGGCTTCTCCGGAAACACGTCACAGGAAGTTGCCAGACACCATAGAGGAAATGCAGGCATGGAAAAAGCGTCGTATTCAAGACGACGTGTGTAAAAACGAAAAATAGGACAAGAAGAAAAAGACTTTCGGGGTGAAGTTTGGGGTGAAACGAACGTACACACACACACATACCACCGCGCACTTTTTTTGATGGTGGTTGATTGTTACTCCCATCCCCCGGGTTACCTTTTGTTTTGTAAGTACTGATTCACCAACATTTTTCTTAAATGATTGTAGTTTTTATTTCATTGATCATTATCATCATCATTATCATGATCATGATCAAATTCTTCTTCTTCTTTTTCTTCTTTTTCTTTTCTTCTTCTCTTCTTCTTCCTCCTCCTCCTCTTCTTCTTTTTCTTCTTCTTTTTCCCTCTTCTTCTTCTACTCCTCCTCCTCCTCCTCCTCCTCTTCTTCTTTTCTTCTTCTTCTTCCTCCTCCTCCTCCTCTTCTTCTTTTTCTTCTTCTTCCTCTTCTTCTTTACTCCTCCTCACCTCCACCCCCTCCTCATCCTTTTGGTCGCCCTTCAAAATTGTTAACTCCCCTCTTCACCCCTGTCAGCCCTGTACCTCTCTTCTTTTCCTTTCCCCACTCTTCTCCCAACAACCCTCACTCCGGCCTTGTCTTCTCCTCATCTATTTTTCCTCTACTATGCTATCCTACCACTTAGCCTAGTCCTTTTTCAAGAGATGGGAAGAGGGGCGGCTTGATGACTGCTGTCTGAATGTCCTATGACTTGTCATACAATTTTTCCATACCTCACTGTCGAGGAACACGGACGTGTTTAGGAGTTCCCGATGGAAGGTAGAAAGACGAGCATTTCATAACGTGAAATCGGGGACCCTGAACTGCAGCAATGACGCGTCACAGATAGGCGGAATGAACAAAATGTCTTTAAAACTTTCTGGCAGAATCGACACTTCTTACATAATCGGATAAACAAAATGTCTTTTAGCTTTCTGATTTATTGATTGTCTGCGTTCATCGACTGTTGTGCAGAAAAACCCTATCTGTATGCAAACCCTTTCACAAGTAAGTCATTTTCTATGTATTTTTCTCTGGTGACCCGAACTGAACACATTGCATCCATTGTAAAGGAATGATAACACTTGCTTTTGGACATATTATTTCACTGGAATGGGGAAAAAAAAAGAGCACATGAAGTAAACGAAAAAAAAAATCGATTGTTGGATGTGAGTGCCACAATATCGATGGCGTAAAAACTTGCAAAAAACTTCAAAACGGGTTTAAAAAAAAAAGTCAGGAGGAAATCGGTCAGTGGCAGAAGACTTAATTACGTTTGTTTAATGAGATAGAAAACAGGGTCATAAGGAGAGATAGTAAGAGGACGTTTGCATAAAGCGGGTGAGGAAGGAGGGGGTCCGATTGGTTTTTCGAAACCAGGTGACAAATATTTAACTTGGACTGACTTAAGTTTTCCAAGCATTGGTGGGTAAAATCAATAAGAGTGAACTACGACTGTTCACATTTCGGAACAACCGACCCAGAGTGATGTTCTTTGCTGTGTTCTCTTCAAATATCTGGACATGAATGAAATACAGTTTTACGGTCCAAGTGTTTTTCGCCAAACAGAAAACCAACTTTTGGAAAGACACTTTTAAACACTTAAAAAATCTTTTCATATCGACTGAAAATCAGACAGCTTGGAATTGACAGTGGAATCTTTATTTTTCAATGAATACATACAAATACCAAATAGCACATTTTTTTAATCTGGAGAAAAAGGAAAATTTGTTGTCCAACTAGTAACGAGCTGTAAATAGTCATATTGATTAAATGAATTCGTTAACTAATATAACGTTAATGTAACCTACTTTTTCACATCTTGTAACAAACAGGCAGTTCAGGTATAATGTCATTATTATCTGATGAGGGTGTACACTGCAAGTTCACGGTTCCTAAAGTGTAAATCTTCAATAAAAATTTAAAGGAACAAAGACTTCGTACAATTACATTAATGAAAGAAGAAAAGAGGGCCGAACAGCTGTACCAATTTGGAACAGAGAAATTAATGATATGACTATAAAAATGGTTTTTAGAGAACACGTACAATTCATGAAATAAAAATCAAATAGTTTTTAAATATGAACCACCCATCGAATCTCGGTACAAATGTTGTTTTGAAAGAAATGGGTGGGTAATCAGCAACTTGTGTAGTTTTTGTCTCACTGAGATGGATCCTATAACTCATTGTTTTTTGGAACTGTGAGCACAGCAGATCTTTCTCGTCAGAGCTAGAAGAATTCTTTCAAACTGTTAGATCACGACTGGATTATCTTGTTCCACCAAGCTCATCACAACATGTATACATAACCACATCACTGCTTTGATAAAGAAAAACTATATATGTTTACATTATTTCATACTGTACCATTCTGAGAACAAATGGTGAAATTAATTTGTCGAGTAAGCTCGTCCTCCCCGCCTTTTTACGTTTTTTTTTTGGGATAGTGAATCACACGACACGATGATACGCCCCCCCCCCCCCCCCCCCCCCCCCCCCCCCCCCCCCCCCCCCCCCCCCCCCCCCAACGGCTTCGGGTAAATTGCAACTATTTGTGGTCGTTCCTTCCTCCCCCCTGGGTTAAACTCCTAGCTTAACCATTAGTCAGCTTTTTGACGATGAGACCATTTTAATCTCACCAAAGGTAGCTACATTTTGACGTCAACATTTAAACCCGTGTGCTGTGTTTTAGTTCCGTGTCACCCATTTGACCGGCACACGATGGATAGTCTTCTTCAAAGGTGGACTGGGATTTCAAGCACGTCGGATTTTTTTTTTTATGCATGCGTCCACGCCTTGGTCCTCGTGTTAAAACGTCATCCCAAGTTTCAACGACCATCTTGGAGAAGATAAGTGATTGCTCATTCTTCGTTTTCCTTGTCCTTAATGTTTTTTATCTTGCCCCAAGAAGGCCAAAGAGTCAAAACGCGTTGTGTTTTGTTTGTCCCTTGTTTTTTTCCCCTTTGTTCGGCGGGTGATTATAGTTTCTCTTTAAAAACCCATCCGAAAGACTAGCAGGGGTTGGATTCTGCACAGACGTTAACTCCTCAGAAAAATCCATTCAAAACCTGGCTGTCTCCAGCAGGAATCGAGCCCCTGACTCTTGGAGAAGAGTCTGTCGCCATACCGTTAGCCAAACATGCCCTAGCCCCCTTCGTATATGGACGCAAAAAGGGAATAATGTCATCAGTTCCAATACTGAGTCACTCGATCTTAAATTGAAGTATTACAACAGATATGTTCAGTGTAAGAACAACGCATTATGGTGAAAAGATGTTGAACAGAAGATTCATTCATTCACAACGCAGCTGGTCAAAGAAGGGACACACAGCTGCTTCTAAAACGATTACCGAATCACAAATCACGACTATACCTTCGTGTAACTGAGCGAAATACCCGTGACAAAAACTCTGCTTATAGTAGAAATCACAACAGTAAGTTGACATCTCATGTAACACTAGTTTGGGATGTAATAATAGGAGCATGACAACTCGATTAGTACGTATATTGCAAATTTACACAAATCCTTTTCGTATGGAACCAGCACGCAGTTTGTTGCATGTCTGAGTCAGATGTTGCCGTGTCCATCTGGAGCAAACGTAGCTTGTCATTCAGCCCCGTCCCTGCCTTTGACGGGGCTGGCGCATGGCGCTGCCTTCTTCTTCCACGCCCGGATTCCGCTAGGTGTTGGCAGCTTCCTGTGACGTGTTTCAGGCAGAAGCCAAATGGAGAGACTGGCCAGCAGCACAAACATCCCACCAGTACTCCCGGGCCCCGGGGGTCATTTCACCCTGAACCACACACAACACACACAACACACACACACACCACACCACACACACACACACACACTTTCATTTTACTTTGCCATGGTCTGGTGCATTTATTGACCCCTTCCTTGCAACCAGCTACCGTGGGTTTGGGTTTGCCATGAGTCTGGTGCATTTATTGACCCCTTCCTTGCAACCAGCTACCCCTGTTTGCTTTGCCAGGGTCTGGGGCATTTTACGACCCCTTCCTTGCAACCAGCTACCGTGTTTGCTTTGCCATGAGTCTGGTGCATTTTGACCCCTTCCTTGCAAACCAGCTACCGCTGTTTGCTTTGCCATGGGTAGGTGCATTAATGACCCCTTCCTTGCAACACTACCGCTGT
This sequence comes from Conus canariensis, assembly GCA_033310375.1. Taxonomy (NCBI): domain Eukaryota; kingdom Metazoa; phylum Mollusca; class Gastropoda; order Neogastropoda; family Conidae; genus Conus; species Conus canariensis. The sequence continues at coordinate 14,905 of JAMYXO010005515.1, forward strand.
TTGCTTTGCCATGGGCCTGGTGCATTATTGACCCCTTCCTTGCAACCAGCTACCGCTGTTTTCTTTGCCCTGGGTCTGGTGCATTTATTGACCCTTCCTTGCAACCAGCTACCGTTGTTTGCTTGCATGAGTTTTTGGTCATTTTTTGGACCCCTTCCTTGCGACAGCTAGCGTCATTTCTTTGCTTTTAAGTCTAGTTTGCATTGTGTCTCTTGTCATTATTGGCCCCTTTCCTTCGACTTTTTTAGATCTTTGTTTTACCTTAGTCCCCGGCGATTTTTACCTCGCTTCCATTGGGATTGTCATTTGTTTACTTGATATCAGCATTCACGACCCCTTATGCCAAAAACTCCCTTCTTTTTTTTAATTACGTGGGGCATTCATGGGCTTTACGCCG
>JAMYXO010005516.1:0-15301 GCA_033310375.1 Conus canariensis
CAAATGGGCAAAAAAGCACAAAAATAATTAGTCTGACTAACCAGATCTATACACACAAAACCTATTATCTATATAAAACATATATATAAATATATAATGCTGGGAAAAATTAAAAAATAGTGGGGGAAAAAAACCCAAATGGCAGACTAACCCAAAACTTTCCCTTCCCTTGTAAAAAATGGCCGGCAAAGATTTTGAACTTTAAAAAAAAAAAAAAAAAAACAAGGGGGGTGTTTTGGGAAAATGAAAAAAATGGGAAAATGAAATTAAGAAAATATTCATAAATATGGGAAAAAAACCCTTTACTAGATGCCTGAGGGGAACCCCTCGTAATTTGCTCTTGAAAGGCCCGATCAAATTTTCATTTCCTCCTCCTTTGGCCTTTTGGCCACGGATCGGAATTCCAAAAAAAGGGGAAGGAAAAACGGCTAGTTGTGGGCTTTTTTGGGAACTTGGCAAAAACAAACAAAAAAAAAAAGAAAAACAACCGCAGCCCCAAAATTTTTGTGGTGTTCTCAAAACCCCCCAAAGGGTTTTTGAAAAAGAATCCAAAAAAAGCACCCCCAAAGTAGCCACAAAGGGGGGTAAAAAAGAAACAAAAAAGAAAGGGGTGGAGAGAAAAAAGTTTTTTGAAAAACTAATAACAAAAATGCCCAAAAACTAACAGTATAAAATTTAGGGACAAAAATAATAACAAAAAACGTGGGCAAAAAACACAGAGAAAGAAAAAACAACAAAAGAGAGAGAGAGAGGGGAGGGGAAGAGAATTAAAAGGGGAGGTTATCTTCCTCTCCTAAACCCGTTTTTAAAAAAGCCCCCCCCCAAATTTTTAAGGGTAGAAAAATTTTCCCTATAAAAGAAAAATTAACCCCCCCCCCCCCTTTTTAAATCAAAAAACTTTTTCCTTTTTCTGGCCCAAAAAAAAACCCCCCTCAGCTGCACGTTGTCCAAAAAAAAGACTTTAAATTTTTTTTTTTTTTCTCTTTTTTAAAAAATTTTATGACAAAAGGGGCAAAGTTTTCCCTCCCCCCCCCTTTCGTGGGGGAGTCCCCCTTTCCTTTTTTTTAAAAAATGCTTTAGCCACAAAGTTTTGCAGCTGTTTCAGGTTTCTCTTCCTTCAATCTTTCCCCACCTCCTCCCCCGGCAATTTCATTGGGGGGGCATTTTTCTGGCAGTATTTCCCTCCAAAATTTTTTGGGAATAAAAAATTTAAAACCTTTTTTCCCTGTGCTTTTTGTGTGTGGGAAATGGGAAAAAACCCAAACAACAAAAAAAAAAAAAAAAAACAAAAATTTTTTTCAAAGTAAAATCATCCCCCTTTTGGGGCTAAGCAAATTTGGGGAAAGTTTCTTTTTCTATATTTCAAACAGAAAAAAAAAACATGGAGAAAAGGAGAAGGGGAGGGGAGGAAGAGAGAGAGGGGAAAAGAGGGGAGGGGGGTCAAATTTTGTGGATAAGCCCCTTGGGGGGATTTTCCCCAATAATCAACAACATCAAAAAAATGCAAATCTTCTGGAAAAAGCTTAGCCCTTTAGATTTTTTTTTTAGTCATCATTTTGGGCACATGTTTTTTTTGCACTTGTTTTCCAAATGAGGGGGCAAAACGCAAAAAAAAAAAAAAAAAAAAAAAAAAAAAATGAGAAAACTTTAAAAATTAACAAACCCCAGAGCTTTCACAACCCGTTAAAAACCATAAGACCTTGAATTTTTTTTTCGTTTTATTTTCTTGTGGGAAAACAACAAATATGAAGAACATTTTAAACATACTGTCTTCAGTGTGTATGTATGTATTTTGTGGTGTGTGTGTGGTGTGTGTGTGTGTGTGTGTGTTTTTAATGGCAAAAGACAAAAGCTTTTTATAAAACAAGTAAAACCTTTTTTAAAAACAGTTCCCACTAAAAAACAATAAACAAAATAAGGGGGTTACATTAAAAAAAAGACAACAAGTGGTTTTCAAAAACCCCGGGGAAAATTTAAACTCAAACGGGAAAATCATTTGGGCATTATCAAATAAATCTTTTAAAATTTTTTTTTTCTGCTTGAAATTTAATGGGTTATAAAACCTGGAACTTGCCCGAAAAAAACCCCCAACCCCCAACCAAAAACCCAAAAAAAACACACACAAATTTAAAAAAACGAATAAGGGAATTTTAAACCCAAAACCCCAATAGGTTTTTAAAAAGAAAAAAAGGGGATGTGACAATCCTCCCTGTTGCTATCACCAAAAAAAGCGTGCGAGCTGGTGAGTGAACGGTAAATTTTTCAAAAATTAAACCCTGATTCCCCCCCACCAAATAAAGGCAAACCAAAGAAAAACAATGTGAACTGTTACAAAAAGAGGTTTTAAATTTTTGGTGGGGGGTCCAAAAATTTTTAAATTTTTGGTTTTCCAAAATGTGCTTAAAACCGAAATACCTACAAAACCCAAAATTTTGACCCATTCCTTTTTAAAAAAATGGCCTAGATTTTTTCACTTTTGTGAGCAATAGCAGGGGCCCAGGGTTTAAATTTAAAACTACTCCCAAAGGGTTAATTTGGGACCCCGGAAAAATTTAAAAAAGTTGGCCATTGAGGGCGCATGCATTGTTACTAGAACCCCCGCGTTGCCTGCCAGACCACGGACATCTGAACCCTGGGTTTTTTCCCCCCACATATTTTTACAAAGCACAAATTTTAAATTGTTTTCCCCCCCGAGAAAAATTTAAAACAAAAAAAAAAAAAAAAAAAATTCTCAGAAGCCAACTGTTTATTTTTAAAAAATAAAAAATTTTTAAGTTTTTCTTTTTCTGATTGGGGAAATTTTTTTTTTTCTGAGTCTTGTTAAAAATTTTGTGTTTTGTGTGTGTTGGGGTTTTTTGTTGGTGTTTTGTTTTTTGTAGGGGGGCTTGCAATTTTTTCCAACTTTTTTCATTTGGCCATCATGCAAATTTTTTTTTTTTTTTTTTTAAAAAAAATTTTTTTTTAATTTCCTAACAAAAATTTTTTCCCCCGCTTTTAAAAACCAAAAAATTTTGCCCAAATATTCAATTAAAAATTTTTTATAAAAAGTTCCCCCCCCTATTTTATAAAAGAAAAATCAGCAAAAAAAATAAATACATTTTAAAACTACTTTTTTTTTAGTTTTAAGTCAAAAAATTCATTTTTTTTTTACTTTCCAAAAGCTGAACCCCTTTTGGGGGCAAGGGGGGTTTTTTGGGAGAAAAAATTAAAAAATAATTTTTTTAAAATATCAAAAAATAAAAATAATAATGCAGTTTTAAAAAGCCCTGAAATTTTTTTTAAAGGGGGCATAGCCCCAAATTTGTAAACCCCTACTGAAAAAGAAAAATAAACCCTAAAACTTACAAACTTTTTTTTTTTTTTTTTTTTGGTTTTTAAACCAAAAGGGTGATTTAGAAGGGCCCCCCCAGTTGCGTCCAGCCATATTTGCAGTGGAAAATGAAAGTAATGTCATAAGGACAGGCATAACCCGCCACCAATTGGGGAAACTCCCTGCGTGTAAATGACATTTCGGGTTGGCCCCCGGAGAAAAAACCGTTTTTTCCAAACAGCCCTTTTCCAAAAATTCCACCAAAAGCCTCCTTTTACAGGGCCCTTTGGGGGGAGTTTTTTTGAAAAAAGAAACTCCAGTCCATCAATTTTAATGTTCTTAAATTTAACATTTTGTGGGTTTGTTTAGCAAAGAAAGGGTTTTAACAATTTTCCCCTTTAAAAAAAATGACCTCCAGCAAACCCTCTGAGAAAAAACATTCACTGTTTGTTTTGGGGAAAATTGGACTTCCTTGCTTCCCGCAAAAAATTTTCCCCGTTTAAGGCTGCCAAACTGCATAATTTTTCATGAACTGGACAATTTTATTGACCACAACAAAGGATTGAAATTTGGGGTGGCAGTAAGGGATAGATGATGGCAGTGGAAAAAAGGGTTTACTTTAAAAGGTAACTGACGCTTCCCGTTTGGAAAACATGATTTCATTTTTGCTGCAAAATGTTGGGAAAATTTTCAGAAAAATCTTCCGAAAAAATTAAAATTTATCATCTCCTTTAGGGCCTTTTTTTAAAATTCTTTTTTAAAACTCGTTTAGGGGGAAAAACTTGCTATGAATGAATGCCAACGGGATTTGTTTTTTGCTTGCGTGACCCAAACAAGGGTTTTTTTTTTTCAGATTTTAAAATTAAACTGAGTTTCTGTTTTAAAGAAGTCTTTCTCCCAAAGGGTGTAAATTGAAATTTTTGCAGTTTCCCCTTTTTTTTTATTTTTAGGCCCATGATGTGCCCTTTTTAAAACAAAAATTTTTCTACAAACACAACATTTTTTTCAATTCCCCTAAAAAACATTTTTTCCCGTTTTTGGAAATGGACAAAACTACATTAAGAAAATTTCCCCTTTTTTAAGGGGGTATATCCCTTTTTTTCCTTTCCTCAAAACCTCCAAGCAAATTTTAAAATTTTTTTAAAGATAAAAATAAAAAACAACAGAAAACTGTGGGTTTCCTTTTCAGGCAAAAATTTTTTTTTACACCTTTTTGGGGGGCCGAAGTGAAATGGGAAAATTTCTCCTTTTCCCATCTTAACATTTTCAAAATGGGAAATTTGGGTTTTCCTTTTCTTAACAATTTTTTAATTTTTTTTACTTGAAAAAACTGGGAGGGCCTTTTTCCCTCACATTCATTTGGGCAGGATTTTTTTTTGTAACTGACATTTTTTTTTTTTTTTGAAAAAACGTAAAATTTTTGACAAAAATCCTTTCCCCGCTGGGATTTGCCTAGAGATGTTTAAACACGTTTATTGAACTTGTGATTTATGTAAAACATGTTCTGGGAATGGGCAGGTTTGGGAAAAAAGCATGTTTTTTTTGGGTTTTTTCCTTTGTTTGTTCCAAAAAAGTTAAGCAAACCCCCTTCTTCCCCCCCCTTTTTAAAAAAGGTTTGTAACCCCCTGCACTTCTTCTTCTTGGGGAAATTGGAAGTGCTTTGAAAAACTTTTTTTTTTATCGTCCTTTCCAGCAAAAACCCCTTTAAGCTTTAAAAAAAGCATGAGCCAGGTCAAGGTCCCTTTTTCAAATTTTTTGTTTGGCCTTTTTTTTTTTTCATTTTCCCAATTTTTTTTTTTTGAATGATGGGTTTTCCCCCCCGGTTTCTCCCCTTTGCAAAAAAAATTTAGTTGGGGACCAATTTTTTTTCCCTTTCACTGTACCTGTTTTAGTCGGGTTTTCCCTTTCCCAAACCCCATTTTTTTTTTTTTTTTTTTTTTTTTTTCGCTTTTTTCCTCGGGGAAATTTGTTGGCAAACCCTCTCCCGCCAAAATTTTTTTTTTTTTCGCAGTGACATTAAAAACCGTGAAAAGTAAAAAAAATCTGTGGAAAAGAAAATAAAATGACAAAAAAATAACCCAAAACAAAACAAAAAATAAACAAAACCTCAAACACACCCCCTTGTTCGTACGCACAAAACACACCCCGTTGTTTCACCCCACAAACACATTTAAAAAGGAACCAACTTTACAAAAGCAGCCGAATTCCCCCACCCCGTACCATTGGTTTACTGCAATCATTCATCCCTCTCTTTTTCTCCCTTTTTTCAAAAGAAAAACGGCCCAACATGCAAGCAATCAAGCACCCGTATACAAAACCCAAAATGGACCACCCACAAAGAAAAAAATAAAATTTCACCCCCGTAAAAAAATTAAAGCAAAAAAAATTTGTAAAAAACCCTTTTTTTAAAAAGAAATGTCTTTTTTAAAAAGGGAACTGTCCCAAACGATGGATTTAGTTACCTTTTATTTATTTCCCGTTACTTTGGCAAAATTCCATTTTAAAACCTTAAAAAATTGCGAACAATGGGGAGGGAAAAATTTTAACTTTTAAATATTTTCCTTTTTCTTCTTTCTTTTTTTTCCTCAAAAATCAGAGACCCCGGGTTCCCAAAAAAAACGATAGGGCACCACGCGCATGTTTAAAAAATAAAACCCTAATAAAAAAAAGTTGGCTACCAGCCTGTTTGCCCCTGGAGCAAAATTTGGCAACAAAGGGGGTCCCCCCACACGATTTCAAAAAGTTAAAAAAAAAAAGGGCCGGGGAATTCAGGCCCGGGGAAACCCAAATAAAAATATCTGGGGAATTTTAAAATAAAAAAATCATCAATATGCAGTTTCTCAAAACTGTCGTTAAATTTTGTTTTTTAAATGAACGGGAAACCTGTGGCAATTTTGAGGGGCCCCCGGGCAGCGAGCCCACAGCCGTAAAAGAACTAGGAAAAAGAATGTAAGGGGCGGGTCAATTTTTTGAGGGCAGGTATGGGCAAAAACTTTGACCCACCACTCCTGGTGCAACTTTTATTCAATACTAGTTTTTTTTCCCATTGGGATATAATTATTTTTAGCTCACCTTTGAAAAAAGAAATTAAGTTTGAAAAAAAGCCTTCTCCTTCAAAAAGGGTTTTTCCAAACCCAAATTTTCCTCATGTTTCTTCCAAAGAAACCCCCCCTTTCTCACTTTTTAAGGTTTTTCCCTTTGTTACGAACCATGCCCCTTCTTTTCCCCGGGAATTTTTTTCCAAGGGTTACCCAGTGTTTTAAAAGGGGTTTAAGGCTGAGCAACCATTTTCCAGACTGGTCAAAACCAGGGGGGTTTTGGGTAAATTGCCCCTTTAAAAATTTTTTGGGGCGGGTCTTTGATTTTCCTCAATTTCCCCTGTAAAAAAAGCTAAGTTTTTTTGTTTTTTTGCTTTCTTCCCCTCAAAAAAATTGGGGTTTAATGCCCTTTTTTTCCCATTTGAAATTTAAAAACCTATAATCCCCCGCCTAAATTTTTTGCAGAAACCCCGGTTTCTTAAGAATAGTATTATGAATAGAAAAATTTTGATATAGTTGGTGACGTTACATACGAAAACACTTGGTACTTCGGGGATGAAATTCCTTTTTCCCCCCCAAGTTCTTTTCCCCCCCCTCTTGTAAACCTTTTAAAGATCTTTTTTTGTAAAAAGTGTGTATCCTTGCTGGTTTTTTCCCGAATTTTCTAAAAAAACTGTCATCTGAAAAAAGCCTTATAGTAGTACCAGGGGAGAGAATTTTTTTTACTTATGTCATTTTTAAAAAAAAAAAAAAAGGGGCCCCCAAAAAGTTCCCCCTGTGGTACACCCCCCGACAAGACTGGTTTTTAACCCAAAAGGATGACAAAAACCCCCCCTTTCCCTTCCCCAAAAACCCCTTTTCCTTTTTTCCCCTTTTTCCCAACAAGGAATGATCAACCCATTTTTACAAAAAGAACCCGGGCCCAAAAACCCATGTGTTCTAAATTTTTAAGGGGAGCAGGCCCTCATTTGGTTTAACCTTTAAACAAAGGCTTTAAAAAAATCCCAATAAAATTGCATCTATTTGCTGTTTTGTTGGGGAAGACAGGGTTTTTAAAAATCATTTTAGAAATTTTTTATAAAGGGTTTGGGGCCAAAAAAATCCTTCCCCTGTCTAAAAAACCCGCCCGGGGGATTATTTAAGAAGTTTATATTTGCAAGATGGGTCCATTAACTACTATTTATATTTAAAGGGCCCAACTTCAAGTAGTTTTTTTTCTGAAAAAATGGATTTTCCTTTTTCATTTGAAAAGTGACAAGGCAGAAAAGTAAACCCAAAAGTCCTTTTTGGGGCTTGAAATCTATTTCCTTTCTTAGGTGGTAAAAAAAATTCATAAAGGAAAAGTAAAATGACAGGACACATTTGCTGACCAATTTTGGAAATTTATCTAGAGTTTTCAAATCTGTAAAAAATTTTTTAATTTAAATGAGAAATTAAAATGAAATGTTCATTCCTTAAATTTAAAAAAAAGAAAATTACCTGCCCAAAAATCAGAAAACTTTAAAGGAACCCTGCTAAATTGGGTTTAAAAAACATGGTCCCCCTGTCAGACATCAAAATTTTCCCAAAATAGTGGGCCCGGTTTCAAAAGCAACGGGATGGGGGTCTTCCCCAGAAAATCAGAAATTTTAAGGGCGGGGGCCAGGTCACAACCATCAATTTAAGGTAATTGACCCATGTTGTTTTTTGAAAGTTCAGTTAATTTTTTCCTTTTAAAAAAGAACAAAAAATTTTGTCCAAAGGTCCTTTAAAAAAAAAATGTCATTTGTTTTAAAAATTTTTGGGGGGAATTGGCCCAACCTTTAAAAATGCTGATAACCTTGGGTTACCCCAAAACCATGAAAGATTTTTTTTTTTTTTCATTGTGGCCCTTTGCGCCTCCTGTCAGGCTCTGCTGAATGCCTTCCCCCCATTTTTCCAAACGACAAAGTTTGGGTGAACTCCCTACTCCCAACTACTACAAAAATAAATTTTTTTTTGTAAAAACCCGTTTACCAAAATTTAAAGATTTGTTTTGATGGTACCCAAGCGTCGCCTTTTTTTCAACAGGAACCCCATGTTCTTTCCAAATTTATCCAAAAGTTTTTACCTTTTGTTCAAAAAGTAAACAGGGGAAAAGGTAACAGGAAAGGGCCCTAAGCCTCCCTTTCTTAATTTTTGGGGTTCCCCCCACTTGGCCCTTTCCAGTCTTGGCAAAAGTTTTCTAAATTTTTTGCACCAAAAGGTGCGGGGAAAAAAAATTTTGGGTATTTTGCCTTTAAAAAACATCCAAAACTGGGACCCAGGACTATACTCAAAATAAGGGCCCATTCCCCCGTCTTTAAAGACCTTTTTTCCCAAGGGGAAATGATACCCTTTTTACAATTTTTTAAAATTTCCCTTTAATTTTTTTTAACTTAAAAAAAAAGGGGGTTCCACGGTTCTGGGTTTCCTTTAAAAAAAAGGTCCACTAATTCGTTTATGTCAAAAGTTTTTCCCTTTTTCCCTTTATAAGTCTGTAAAATTTTTGAATCAAGTCCCCTCTCCCCTTCTTCGGTTTGCTTAAAGGGAAAAAAAAAATTCAAAAAAGTCCCCAGTCTGTCCCCTTTAAAGGGTTTAAGGGGCCCTTTAAAAATATGACACAATTTTTTGTCGCTCTTTTTTTCTGTACTGCCCCAAAAGGGTTTTTATAAAGTTTTTTTTAAAAAACCCTGGTGCCCAAATTATTTTTTGCATATTTCCCCCAAATTGGGCTGACCAATGTTGCATATAATGTTCTAAAACATATCCCCCATCCTGTTAAAGAAAAAGATCTTCTTTTTAGTCCCAAAACATCATGTTTGCCCTTTTTGGGGGAAATTTTTTTTATATGGGTTTTCCAAAACCCCTTTAAAATCCGAATTGAAATTTTCCCCAAACCGATGTCCTTTTTTACATCATTTTTCCTTTTGGGCACACAAAAAACCCAAATCCCCTTTAATTAAACCCTCATAATTTTTATATCACTTTTGGGGGTTTTTTTTAAAAAAAAAAAAAAAAAAAAAATTTACTTTTTTTTTTAATATTTTTAAATTTTTTTTTATTAAAAATAATTTAAATTTTTTTTTACCATTCCCCCAGCTTTTTTTCCCCCCAAAATTCCCCCCTTTGAGTTTAAAAAACCTGGTTTACCCAAATATTTTTTGGGTTTTTCATCGGCAAAAATTTTAAAAGTAACTTTTTAAAAAAAAACTTCCGGCAAAAAATTTATAAAAAAAAATAAACTCCCAAAGGACCCCAAATAAATACCTTGAGGTAAAGGGCCCCCCCTCACCTTTTTTTTCCCAGTTCCCCCAGTAAAGCCCCCCCTCCCAAACCCCTTTCCCTTTTTTGTCCCAACTTGCTTAAAAAAAAAATCCCCTTTAAAAAAATCAAGATGGGCCCTGTTTCCCAGCGCTTTTTTTTTCCCCCCATTAGCCCCCTTTTTTTTGTGGAATTTTTTTAAAAAAAACCTTTTTAAAGTCAAGGTATAAAAAAAACTGTAACCCCTTTTCCCATGTCCCCCACCCCCCTTTAAAAAAGGATAAGATTTCTGGTTTTCTTGGGAGTAAAATTGTGTTACCTTTAAAGATCTAAACCCTTTTTCCCCAAAAACCATGCGGGGGAATCAATTTAAAATAATTCTTCTCCTTCCAAGAAAAAGAGAACATGTTCCCTTAAAAAAGCTTCCCGCCACTTTGCAAAGTAAAACATTTTAGACCCGGGCGGGTCTATTTTTTTTTTCCCGGCTGGGGTAAACCCCCTCCTTTTTTTTAAAAGATACAAAAAAAATGTTTGCCTTCCCCCCCCGTCTTTCTGGAAACCCTTTTCCCGTACTAAAATTTTTTTTAAATAATAAAAAACAATGGGGTTTAGCTAAATTTCCAATTTTATAGCTCTTTAAAAAGGGCACTTTTGGGTGGATTAAACCCTCGGGGCCCTTTTTTTTTTATTCTGATTTTTAAATTTTCCCCAAATTTTTGTTTCACACTTCTGGTGGGAACTAAAAAACTCATTTTAAAAAAAAAAAAAAAAAAATTCCCCCAACAATCACTTTTTTCCTTTACGTTAAGGGGAAAATTTTTTGCAGGGCCTCCTGGTTAAAATACTCCACAGAAAAAAATCATTTAGGGTCGGGCCCCCCCCCCCCCTTTCCCCCCCCTAGGCCGTTTTCCCCGCATAACCATCCTTTTGGGAAACCCCAGTTTTTTTCCCCCCTTTCCAAATTTCCCTAACTCCTGTTTTTTTAACGGACGTAAATTTCCAAAAAGCCTTTGGAATTTTTTTTTCTTTTCCCCCGTGCTAAAAACTTTTCTTTAAAAAAATTTTTTGTTTTTGTCTTCGATTTTTACTATTTTTTTTTATTTCGAATTTTCTATATATCTTCTCTTTAATCATACTCCTTTTTTTTTTTTTTAAAATATTTCTTATACCTCTATTTTTTTTTTTAATTTAAAATTTTTTAAAAAAAGGGGTTTTGGTTTTGGGGCATTTCCAAACCCGGGGTTTTTTTGAAAAAAATCCCCTGAATTGGGGTTATTTTTTTTGGGGACGAAATTTTCCACCCCCTTTCCCAAAATTTTTTTTTTCCCTTTTATTTTGGGGCCCCCCCCCATTTTGGTTTTTTTTTCCCCCCCGACCCCCCCCCCGGGGTTTTTAGTTTGGCGACCAAAACTATCTTTGCAAAGGTTGGGTTTTTTCCCCATAGCAAATCATAATCCCCTTTTTGGGGGGGTTTTTATAATCAACCAAAAAAAAAGAAAAACAAACCCAAATTTTTTCCCCCCCCCTTTTCCCCCCCATTTATTTTAAAAGATAACAAACCTCATGGTCACTTTCTCTCCTAATGGTTTTCAGGTTCGGAAAAATCGGGTGTTTAAAAAAAATTTTATCATTTTTTCCCCAAAACCAGAAAAAACCCGGTTTTGGGGGGGGGGCTTTTTGTTTGGAAAAAATTTCCCATTGCGAGTGGGCCCCCCTCTACCTTCCCGCATCAAAAAAACATTTTTTTCCCCGGGTTTTCCCCAAAAAAAGGGAGTACTCATAGGAAATTTCCACCTTCCCCTTTTTTCCAATTTAAAAAACAGGGGGAAATTTGAAATCTCCAACGATAAAATTTTTAAAATTTCCCCGCAAGCGTAAATAAAAGGGGCCAAAAAAAAAAACGTGGATCAGCACGTTTGACAATCTTCCAAAAAACAGTTGAAAAAAAGGGCTTCTTGTTTTCAAAAAGAAAAAATGCCGGGGAGATTATTTTCAAATTGGTTTTTTAATTCATGTGGGCCCCTCTACCTTCCCGCCAAACAAAAAAACAGTTTTTCAGGGGTTTTTTCCCCAAAGCAGAACCTTATTTGGGGGTTTCCACCTTCCCAAATTGTCCCAATTTAAAAATCAAGGGGGAAATTGAAATCTCCCCAAAGATACAAAATTTTAGGGGGGGGGGGCCCCAGCTGTATAGGGCCTATAAAAAATTTTGGATTTGCACGATCGATCAATCCCTTTCCCAAAATTTGTTGATCGGGAAATTCTTGCTTGTTTCCAAAACCCACTTTTCGCGTGGAAATTTTTTCCCCAAAAATTTTAAAAAGCAAAGTGGTACCCCAGAGAGTTTCCCCGAATTTTTGTGATTTAAGGGGGTCCCCAGAGGGGGGTCCAAATTTTTCCAAATTTTCATGGCAATCGTTGGGGCCCCGGGTTTTTTGGGGGCCCTTTTTGTGTGTTTTTTGTTTTATTAAGTTTTTTTTCCCCCGTTTCTGGTGGGCAACTTCAAATGCAATCTATTTCAATTTAACCCCTTTTAAACCCTTTATCACCTTTACTGTTACCCATCAAAAAACACCCGGGGAAAAAATCCCCGATTTACGTATCCATTTCCCCCCCCACTTTCAAACGTTTCATGGACATCCTTTTTTTTGCCCATCCCCACCTCGGTTTGTTTTCTTTTCCCTTTTTCCTGTCTTGAAATTTTCCGGGCCAAAAATTGTTTGCCCCCTGGGTATACTTTTCCCCCAAAACCTGGCAAAAAATTTTTTGGGAATTTTTAAAAGGGGGAAAAAACCCCCCCAAACCCCCCCCAAAACCCCAAAAAGGTAATGGCTTTCCCCCCAACAACAACAAAAATTAAAAAAAAAAAAAAAAAAGAAAAGAAAAAGCAAAACAAATTTAAAAAAAAAAGCCCGGGGGGGTAAAAACCCAAGAGGAAAGTTTTGAAGTGTATAAAAGAAGGAGACAAACTGGGGCAAACCAGTTTAAATTTCCCCCCTTTGGGGAAGAGGGTTCTTTGACGTCCCCTGGGTAAATTTCGTAACCCTTTTTGCTTAAGATTAAATTAAAAAAAATAGTCCCGTTCCAACACAGACAATTTTTTAAACTTTCCCCACCAGTTTTAAAAAAAAAAAAACCAAGGGTTCCCGGGTTTTCCCAATTTTCCGGGGGGGAAAAGCCTTTGGGGAATTTTTTTGGGCAAAACAGGTTTTTGTTTTTGCTTTTAGGGAATTTTTGATAAATACGTTGGGTTTTTGGGGAAAAAAAGCCTACGTTTCCCGGAACCTTCCTAGGTTATACCCTTTGAAAACGGGATTTGAAAGGGTTTACTGGGGTGTAGAAAATTTTTTCCCCCCCCGAAACACAACCCCCAACACAAAAATTAAAACCACACACCAAAACACACACACACCCCCCACGGGGAAAGGGGCTCACGCACGGGACGAAGAGCGCGTAAAAAAACACAAAAGGGGAAAACCCTGCGTACCCCCCCCCGCCCTCCCCACACAAAACACACCACAAAAAAAACAAAAAACACACACACACAAAACACACCAAAAAATCAGAAGAGAAAAGGAGGACCCAGGGACAGGGGAAAGGGAAAAAAGGGGAGGGGGCCGGGAGGGGGGGAGGGGGGGGGGTGGGGGGGGGGGGAGGGGGGGGGGGGAACAAATTACCAAAACCATAAAAAAAATCAGCCAGGTAAACATGTCCTTCTTTGGAATTCAAATTGCAAAGATCGACAGAGCACCAAACACCCCTTCAAAAAACATTTAAAAGTGCCCCCATATTGTTAAAAAGGGGGGAAAAAAAAAAGTTAAAAACCAAAAAAACCAAAAAAGGGAAAAAGGCCACAACCAAAAAAAAATCCCCACCCCTTGGCAATGCAAATTTTTGGCTTGCGAACCCAACTACTTTCAAAAAAAAACAAGCAATTTAAACAATTTTGGCCGCAAAGGGGTTTTGGAAAACCAAACCCAAACCAAAAACAAAAACACACACAAACACACCCACACAACAAAACACCAACACAAAAAAACAAAACAAAGATTCAAAGATTTTTTTAAAACCTGCTACCCCCTTTTGGGGCATGGAGGACCTTTTTAAACAAATCAAACAAAAAGAAAAAGGGGAAAAAAAATCAAGCCAAACAAAAAATTTTTTTCCCAAAATTAACATATGAAAAGTAATGGGTTTCACAACTTTACAAATAAGTTTCAAAAACTTCGCTAAGTTTTTGCAACACTTTTTTTACTACCACACCCCAAAAAGAAAATAGTTTTAAAAACGGACTTTGTATAAAGTAAATTTTCTAGGTATAAACTGATTTCTAAAAGTCGTTATAATTTTTTTTCATTTTTAAATTTCAAAATGAAAATTCCCCTCACCAAGGTCATTCTGGCACAAGGCCCGGGCGAACGGGTTTAACGTGAGGGAAAATTTCCCAAAACCCTCTTTCCCAATTTTCTATCATGAGGTTTTATGACTGCCACAGCGAAACCCCAAACAGTGGGTATATATAAAAAATCATGTAAATTTTTTAAAATATTTTTCCCCGGCGAAACCTCTGTTTTAAAATTTCCCTAAAACCCAAACACTTATTAACTTTGATTTCCCAAAACAAAAGAAAATTTCCCTGCACGTTTAAAAAAGTCCCTTTTAATGAATTCCCAAAAATTTCTAAAAGAGACTTGAAACAGACGAAAAAAAATTTTGTTTTTCCTCCCACAAACAGTCGAATCCTGTTTCTATTTGGGCATCCCGGTAAACACATTTAACCACCTGGATGTTAAAAAACCCCTTTTTTCCCCAAAAAAAACAAATAAAAACCTGAAAACAAAACTAATGAATATTTTTTTGTTTTGGGAGAAAGTAAAGGATGACCAGAATTTTTATAAAACACACACACACCACCCCAACCCCCGCGCGCGCGCGCCCCGCGCGCCCCCCCCATCCGGGACCCCCCAAAAGGGGCCCCCACAAAACCAAAAACAAAACACACACACACACAAAAACAACCGGGGCATACACAAAACCCCCGCGCGCGGGGCCCCCGCATGGGACAAAAAAACAAACACACGGGGAAGCTTGTACCACTTTCACAGGCACACGACGCGCGCGGGGCCCGCGCGCGCGCAAACGCGGGCCACACAAAAACAAAAACAACACACACACACCCTACACACAACAACACACAAAAAACTTTACAGATATGAAGTCAAAAAAAGCACTCAAATTTTTTAACTTTTTCATTTTTCCTTTTCTGAACATAATACATACACACAAGACATTACGTTAAAACATCGGAAACATACATGTACGTCTTAAAAAAAAAAAAATTAAAAAAAAAAAACTGCATGCGCCCCTTTAAAAATTTTTTAATAAACAGTCAGAGTTAAAGGCCACAGCAAAGGTTGGACAAAAGGGAAAGTTTTCAAAAGGGAACACTGACAGGCCCCATGCAAAGATTTTTGGGGAGTACCATGCACTAAATCAAATGATGAAAAAAAAATATCAGTAACCAGATATGATCACAAACGTATCTTCATCCCCACAAATTTTTTTTAAAAAAAAGAAAATGGGAAAGGATAAAAGATAAAGCCGTAACCCCCCTCTTCCATTTCCCCTTATTTAAACCCACCCAAACCGACACAGAAATTTTTATTCCCCGGGGCCCTTTTGCCCTCCCCTT